>BSBK01006927.1:215000-218208 GCA_027943335.1 Chamaecyparis obtusa | reverse complement strand
GGAGAATCTTACCTTGTATTCATGTACAATCATCATGTTTAAATCTCTATTGATTTACCAAAAAATCTCCCTGAGATCTGTAAAATGTTTTATGCTTGGTGTCCAGATTCAATGTATTGTTATGTCAGCCTGTATTACTCGGTAATATGTTTTGTTATGCTCGGTAATATGTATGCTTCTCGACTTGGTATCTGCTTGGTGCATGTCTTACCTTTCCTTTCTTGGTGCATGTTCCTTATGTCCCTTTACTGAAATTATCTTTTCCTTTACCGACTAGCTTATTTGCTTTACCAACTTGGGACTATCCTTCTTTATTGATTAACTTTGACAATTAATATGACTTTATCAGAAATAATGACATCAAAATAAATCTATAGGAGTATCCATCTCCCCCTTTAGCATTAGTTTGGCATCTTCGTTAAAAAAATTCAATGTCTTTCAATTCCTTTTCCATTTTGGTAACCAATTCAGAAAGTGATACCTTATCATGTGCTGCTAAGTAGGAGATATTTTCCATAGCAAGTCAAATTGTGATATTGCTATTAGGATTCAACTGTGTAGTTTTTTGAGTCAAACTCATTGACCCATGTTTCATGAGTAGTGGTTCACATGAACCCATCTCTCATGAGAATGAATGGAACACGTAGCACTCATTGGATCTAGGTGATTCTCACAGAGGTGAAGCACTGAGACTTCCTGGGAGGTCACCCATCCCAGTACTACTCTAGCTTGAGTGCGCTTAACTACAAAGTTTCCTCCATGGATAAACCTACTCTGCTTGCAACCCCATTTGTAAAACCTTCACCAAGTGTTGTGCCTTATGAACCACTCATTAGAAATCCCTTAAGCTCATCAATTGATAAGTAGGAGATATTTTCCATAGTAAGTCAAATTGTGATATTGCTATCATGTGCTACCGATTGAGTAACTCTTCAATTATCTTACTCTCCATTTTCTTTCTATGTACTTGCATCAATTATTCTGTGGTCTTTGTATTAGGTTGATTAATTTGATTTACTAGTTCACCCAATTGGCTAAG
The DNA here is from genome assembly GCA_027943335.1 of Chamaecyparis obtusa. NCBI lineage: Eukaryota > Viridiplantae > Streptophyta > Pinopsida > Cupressales > Cupressaceae > Chamaecyparis > Chamaecyparis obtusa. The sequence goes on along the minus strand of BSBK01006927.1, from coordinate 217,169 downwards.
TGACCGACCTTGTGACAATGAAAGAATGTCATTCCAGGTTTTCTCCATGACCTTGTTTTTTCCTTCCATGCAATAAAATGCAATTCTTTGCTATGTGTCCAAATCTCCTGCATGTTGTACATGAAATTCTTGTATTGTAGACCCATGGTATTGTTGTACCTTGTCAGTTGTTTACAATATTCTGTTGGTTAGGTACCCATTTGACATTATTTCTTTGTGACCTGCAATCTTTAGACTTGTGACAACAATTATTGTAGTAACCATTAAAGTTTGGCTTCCATGTTGTAGTTAGGAAATTCTTGATCTACACTCAAATGCTTTATGACCATACTTGTTGCAATTATAACAATAACCATCAAACTTAGGAATGCTCGATGGATTACCTCATTTTCTCTTGCAGGCATTAGCTGTATGACCCAATTTCCCATAGAGATAATAGGTAGGCTTCTTGGTCTTTGGTGGGGTAGTACTATCTCAGTTGGCTTCTTGGTTTGAGGACTCTCCCTTCTCAGTAGTGTTGTTTTTAGTAAAGCCAAGTCCAATTGTATCTCTTGGTTATCTCTGACCTCTTATTTGTTCATCCAGTATTCTTAATGTTTCTTCATTCCTTTTCAAAGCTTCATTTGTATCCTTTCTAGATTTTAGTTCATTTCTCAAATGTTCATTCTTTGATCTTAGTCCAATAATATCTTCAAATTTCCTTGCAATCTCCTGATTAGCACCGATTAGTTAATCTATCATATTGAAGTGACATTGTGTTAACCTTTGTATTTCCACATCTTTCTCATTTAGCTTGCACTCATCTTCCATTTTCATCTTCAATTATTCTTTTATCATCTTCAGCTTTTCTCATTTGTTCTAGGACTTCACACATTCTTACCAATTGAGCTTCTTGTTCTCTTTTCAGTTGCTTTTATGTTATCAGTTAGGATTTTTTTCTTTTTAGTGAGTTCTGATATGGAAACTTTAGATTCATCAGAAAAAATTCCCTCTGATTATTCTTCAAGTTATTCAACCTAATCTTGTGTATCTTTCAATTGATGGGCTAGCTCCTTTCTCTTGCAGAGTGAATGCTTCAATTTCCTTCTAAGTTCATCAATCTATTCATTTGCAAACTTCAATCTCATGTTCATGTTGTCAATCAACTTTTCATACCTATATCTTTTCCATCTCTTCATATATTTCCTCTTAAGTGGTTAAACTTCAGAATATGAGACTAAGCTTTGATACCAATTGTTGGATTAATTATGGAAAGCTAAGTACTAAGGGGAGGGGTGAATTAGTACTCCAAATTTTTTATCTACTTTTCTAACCATTCACTGAATAGAAATATTGCATACATCAACATAAACATATAAATCAAAATCATAAAACACAACTCATAACACCATGATTTTTGGTCTCGCAGAAATCCTTGGTCAGAGGAAAAAACTACAGCGGGGTCAGTGGGGATACACCCACAACACTTCACTACTGCGATAAAAAGTTTGGTCGGCTAGAGCTACAAAATTAGCTATTTGTGATATCGTACCCTACTAAGAGTATTTTACCCTACTAAGAGTATAAAGACTTATTTAGTCTACCTTGCTACAGGATTTTATAACTCTAATATAAGAGATGTACCTTGTTAAAGGATTTATAATTTAAGACCTATTATGATCTACTTAGTTAAGAGATTTTACAATTTTGATTACACAATAATCGGTAAAAAAATATGTCTTTAATGTTACATCAACATCTTCTTATCAGACTCAATATGCTCAATATCATATTACCTCACTCTACATTTCACTCACAATTCAAAATTTGTACTCAGTAGCTTTAACTCTGAATCATACTCACAAATTTTCTCTAACTGCTCTATTACTTATTGGCTTCTCTACTCATCACCTTCACACTTAAATTTTTACTGATCATCACCTTCTCTATGAAATTTCTCCCTCACATTATTATCTCTGATCTTCACATATTGATCTTTTTATACTCGATCTAGAAGTAGTGGAAATGTTCTAGATCATCTCCTTAAGCGGTGCTACCAAATGGTTACATCTCCAATGTACATAATTATATTTAATTTTCATTGGTGGATCTTACCTTTTAATCATGCACAATAATCATGTTTAAATCTCCAATGCTTTACAAAACAATCTCCTCGAGATATGTAAAACA
>BSBK01006927.1:0-210000 GCA_027943335.1 Chamaecyparis obtusa | reverse complement strand
ACTTAATTTTTTATATCAATGTGTTCTTCCTTTTCCTTCTCTACTTTTGCTACCTTTTCAAGCTCATCTTTTGTTCTTTCACACATCTTTGAGCCACTAAAATACATCCAACTTCTGATAAAAAACCAAAGAATTAAATCACTGATTCCTACACTTCCTTCTATCTCTCTTTTCAAATACTCAACTTTAGATCAAACAAATTTTCCTTACCATGCTTACTACTCCCCCTGAGTAGTAGTCTCCATAGATTAATCTAGTTGTAAGATTTTTATTTGAAGCATAATAAACTGATGCAATCATCTGCATCTTAGTTTTAATCAAGAGGGGCAATGACTCCTAACTTGCCTATGATATACTCAAATGTATCCTTTGGCAATTTATTTTTAAATATATCTCCTATATGTTCCTTTGTAGGCATACACTCTAGCCTTACCTCTTTTTCATTCATCTTCTCTCTCAGAAAATGGTACTTGATTGATATATGCTTTATCTTGGCATGCTGTACTAGATTCTTAGAAATAATTATGGCCCTTGAATTATCATAGTAAATCAAAATAGGTTTATAAAAAACAATGCTAATATTAGATAACATTTTCTTTATCCAAACATGATTTGAGTACAATTATCAATAGTAACAACGTATTCTACCTCTGCAATAGATAAGGAAATTGAGTTCTACTTTTACTCAACCATGAGATTTTAATCTGCTACGCAAAAAGAATGTGCCACCACTTGTGCTCTTATTTCCATCAACATCACCTGCGTAGTCAATATTTATATATGCACAGAAGGTGAAATCACTATCCTTAGGATACAACATTCCAAAGTCTATTTTCCCTTTCAAATATTGATGCAATCAAGGACAGAGGGAACTCAAAGAGTTTAGTCAAATCCTTGTGTTGGAACCCTAAATTTTGCAAAATTTAGAGTTCCAAATTCCATGCCAAGAAGAAATTTTTTATGTACAACCATGTAAAACACCTATGATTGAGCATGTTCCTCCATTTACAAATCCTAGGAACCTATCTTGATGGATGTGTCAAGTGGTCAATTTCAACAATATTTACATGCAGGAAGAGGCTATAGATCATCCTGAGAAAACCCTAAAGAAAGGTAAGTTTTTATTTCCTTTTAATTAATACATGTATCTAATAAAATTATTTTCATGTAGGAACTTTTATCCAATGATTGGTGACAAGGAGCAAAAAATGATTTGTGGGATGAAACAGATAAAGGCATTTCAAAAGCTTGAAGATCAAAAGAGACATTATCAAAATAATTTATTATACAATGATTGGGGTTTCAATTTTTTAATTATTCAAAAACCAAAGGTTGTGACCTTTTGGGATGTAATGGTCTGAAACTCTCCCTTATGTTTATAAAGGGAAAATCAAGACCGAGATACAACATATCTATCATACTATTTATAAAGAATATCTATCATACTATTTTTCACAATGCATAGTTGATGTTTTCTTCAAACCATATGTCTAACTGTATGCAATCATATTCTCAGGCTTAATACAAACCATGAGTTCTTTTTTCAAATGTGTGATTTTATTGTCTTTATTGATTAGTTCTGTTGGAGCTGTAAATTTTGGGCAAAATTTGGAGTCCTATATAGTGATAAAACCCTACAAAATGGTCTCTTAAACTCCATGCCCAATAATTAATGATGGAGTACATGAAATGGGATGAAAAAATTACATTATTTTCAATTCAAAGTTGAGAGATTAAGAAAGGAAGCTCTGTGAAAGGAACAATCAAAATTCCGTGATCAAAGCCTTCAGAAAATGTTGGAATTTTGACCTGCAGCAAAAATGATGCCAACAGAGGCTAAAGATGGTCAAATTTTAAAAATCTAAAAAAGACCTAGTTCAAGAAATCAAATTTCCTATTTCCATTAAAAATCTTAGCTTTCCATGAGGTGTTTTGATTTTTTGACCAGACACAAATCCGAAAGTTAGGTAGTTATTTTTTAGTTAGTTTATTATTTTTTCAAAATAATTTGTAATAAGGGTGTGTCTTTTCACCCTAAAGAAGTGTTAAAGCCACTCAAACATGTATATATTGTTGGAAACTGCAATGGAAGCAATTTTTGTATTGTCATTGATGTCAAACCTTAACTGGTAAGACTATTACTATCTAAGAAAGTATTATATCTATTTGATTGTTGTGAAGGGGATAGGCAAGGTTGGTAACAATAGCACCTAAGGAAAGGTTGAGTTATCTTGATACTTCAATGAATACTTGATTATGTGGAAAAATGATAAGATAATGTATTGTTTATCCAAGTAAGAATGAAGACTAAACTGGTAGGCTTAACTGAGAAAAAGTGAAGAAATCTAGTTTAAGCCAAGTGATGTTAGTGTCGACTGAGCTAGTATATGTTGAGTAAATTCAGTGTTGACCAAACATCAGTTAATTGCGGAGGAAGACAGTATTAGCCAAAGAAATTTTTTTTGAGGTGACCGAGCTTTCTAATGAAGACCGAGGAGTTGAACACTGTATTGACCAAGCGTTAGTAATTTACATTTGAGGAAGAATTCAAATTTCCAGCCAACATAGTTGAATTCTTGGATTATGTAAAACGTGTTGACTTTATTTATTGATTGTATGGAAGCATTTAATGCATTATAAAATGTTTTATTGTAAATCTATTAAGAGATTTGAGATATTTCTAGAAGGATAGATGAAGAACATAAAGTTGGAAGGATTTGATGAATCTAACCTAACCCTAAGATCTACGAAGGAGATTAAGTGACAAAAGATGTATTGACCTAATTAAGGAATTATTAAGGAAACCTAAGCATGAGGTTGAGCAGAGGAGAGGATGCTGGAAGTATTGTTGAAGTTATTAGCTGTCTAAGAAGAGAAGGCTGAAGGAAAAGTGTTGTGATTGCTTCAAGAGATTTTCAAGCAGATCAGTGATGGAGATGGCAAAGGTTCACAGTTAGTAAGCCAACATATGTGTACGGAATTAGATCTAATATTTGTAAAGTGAGTTGTATGTTTTTCAGATCAATACTACTGTTACTTTCTAAGCATTGTATCAGTCAAAATCCTTTTAACAGAGGTTGACCTAACAGTCATTTGTATAAATCCTTTGAACAAGGTTGCATTCTAATGGGATGTATGTAAGTCCTATAACAAGGTGCACTTTTAACATAGTGGTTTAAATCCTTTAACTAGGTCACACCTATCAGTGTGTTTGTAACCTTTGATAGGGTTGGCTTTTCACAAAGCTCACTTTAGAAGAGTGAAAATAATAGTAACATGTTACAAAGTGGTTTTTTCCTAATTGGGTTTCCACTATAAATCTTGGTGTTAATACTTGTGTGAATGTTTTGGTTTGAACATTTCTATGTTTTACAAGTTAGATACTATTAGATAGTGGACTGCACTATTATATGTTTCTGTTATGCAATCAGTAATGACCGAGTAGCTATTGGTTGTTGGATCTAATTTGTTGAAGAGTTTTAAAGTTTGTTTTATACATCTAAACCTGAGAACAATTAATTCACCCCTCCTCTATGTTGTTCTAAATCATATTAACAATTGGTATCAGAGCTGTCGGTGCTTATAGAGAACAAGTTTAAAGGTACTTGAAGCAAATGATCAGGATGTATAAGAAGGAGGTACCAAAGCTAAACAAGGAGAACTTCCCTGCATGGAAAAGTTTGATGAAGTTGCATCTAGATGGTATTGGTGATTCTACAAAGTATTATGTTGAGTGTTATTATGTCACACCTATTGCACCTCTGACTACCGAGGAAATGAGAGCTAAAAAAGAGCACAATCAATCAATGTTGGAGATTGCATCTACCCTAAGTTATCTAGAATTTGAAGACATTAAAGACTGCACTAATGCAAAGAAAATGTGGGACACTCTTGCAAACATCTATGACGGTGACATAAATGTACTGAGAGAAAAAGTTGAGAGCCTAAGAGGTAAATTTGATGAAATGAGAATGCAAGAAGGTGAGAATATTGCACAATATTGTGGTAGAATAAAAGAAGTTTTAAATGCTATTAGAGGAGCAAATAGAGCTATTGATGATGAAACTATAATTGGAAAAGTATTGAGAACTCTGCATCCTATTTATGCCATCAAAATTTTAGTAATTTAGAAATCTAGATGTAACCCTAACAATGCTCTTACTTTGGAAAGTTTGGTAGGCAAGCTCATTGCTTTTGAACTTTCTAACTATGATAACTTCACTGTTGCTAATGTTGAATATACCTTTAAGGCACAAATGGTTTTGAGTAAGTCAAAGAAAGAAAAAGAAAGATGCATCAGTGAGAGTGAAAGTGAAAGTGACACATCTGATGAAGAACTTGAGGATCTAGAAGCTCTTATGGCTAGAAGACTATAAAGGGGAAAATGAAAGTATAAAGGTAAACTCCTTATTATATGTTTTTCATGTAATAAAGTTGGTCATATAGCTACTAGATGTCCTGACAGGGATGATAAGGATGAGGAAAGAGACATCAAGAATAAAGACAAAAGAGAAGATAGAGGTTACCGAAGGTACAAGGACTACAAAGGAAAATGTAAGAAATCCTGCTATATTAACGAAGAAGAGATTGACACTGATAGTGATGATTTTGAAATTGAAGTTGTCTATGTTGCAATGAAAGATAAGTCTGATGAGGATGAGAAAACTACATTGATATCTTATGTGAACAAAAATGATAAATGGATTATTGATAGTGGTTGTTCACATCACATGACTGGTGACAAGACTAAGTTTGATACCTTAGATCATTATAAAGGTAGAGGTGTGAAATTTGGTAATGATGCACCATGTCTTGTTAGAGGTAAATAATTAATTAAGCTGACTGATAAGATCACTTGTGATAATTCTTATTAGGTTAAGAGGGTCTTAACTATAATCTGCTGAGTATTGTACAACTTAATAACACTGGCTACCGAGTGGAATTTCATCATAGGAAGGCCAAATTATTTGATTCCACTAGTGAGCTGATTGGGAGTGGAGAACATACAAGAGGTAATTTGTTCTATCTAGACCTATCTAAAGAAACATGTATGATTGCACAACTTGATGATATTTGGTTATGGCATAAGCGACTATGTCATTTTAACTTTTATAATTTGGTAGAAATTAGCACGAAGAAGAAAGTGAGAGGTCTGCCTAGATTGAAGAAACCTGAGAATGTAATGTGCAAAGAATGTCAATTGGGTAAGATGACAAAGTCTAGTTTTAAGAGCAAGACTTTGACTTTTGAGAATTCTTTAGATTTGGTTCATACTGGCCTTTGTGGACCTATGTGTGTACAAAGCTATTGTGGTGCTAGATATTTTATCCTATTTGTTGATGATTATACCAGAATGATGACTGTAATGTTCTTAAAAGAAAAATATGATGCTTTTCAAATTTTTAAGTGGTATTTGGCAAAGGTTGAAAAGGAGACAGGTAGGAACCTAAAGTGTCTGAGATCTGACCAAGGTGGAGAATTTATATCTAATGAATTCAATCTATTTTGCAATGATAGAGGGATCAAAAGACAAATGTCTACACTAAGAACTCCTCCATAGAATGGTATAGCAGAGAGAAGGAACAGATCTATCATGGATTGTGCAAGGACATTAATGATTGAAAATAATGTTGCACAAAAGTACTAGAGAGAAGCTGTAAGTAGAGTTGTTTACACTCTTAACCAAGTATAGATAAAAAAAAGGTACAAATCTAACACCTTATGAGCTATGGCATGGGTATGCACCTAATGTAAAATACTTTAGAATTTTTGGAAGAAAATGCTACATACTAAAGGATGATAGGAATGGAAAATTTGATGCTAAAAGTGATGAGGGCATATTCCTAGGCTATTCCACAAAAATTAAAGCTTATAAGTGTTTGAACTCTAACACTAAAAAAATTGTGGAAAGTGTGAATGTCAAAGTTGATGAGTATGTAGAGAAAAATGAAGCTGACAACAAAAGAGAACCAGAAGATTACAAATCTTTTTTGTATATAGAGGAAGGAGAGGAAAATGACAAACTTGCACCTGATGCAGAGTCTCGAGTAAGCAATGTCAAGCATCAGGAAAATAATGCCGAGAGGGAAGAAGAACATGCTGAGTGACAAGAGGAAGCTATCGAGTATCAGGAAGAGGTTGTTGAGCATTCAGAAGCTAAATCTGACAATCTTGTTGATGAACCTGAAGAGAAAGATGAAAGGAGAGAAGAACATATTTTGGCACAATATGTAAGGAGACATCACAAGCCTAAATAGATCATTGGATAAAAAGATACTGGAGTTTTGAACAAAAGCAAGACAAGAGATCCTACATGTTTACTATGTGAATTTGAGCCTAAGACAACAAGGGAGGCATTAGAAAATGAAGAATGGATACAAGAAATGAATGAGGAGATAGACCAGATAGAGAAGAATGATACCTTGACTCTAGTGCCGAGACTAGAAAATAAAAATGTCATTGGAACAAAGTGGGTGTTCCAAAACAAGCTAAATGAGCATGGTCAAATCACAAGAAATAAAGCTAGGTTGGTATGCAAAGGCTATGCACAAGAAGAAGGAATCTTGTTGGCTAAAATTTTTGTAGATGATATTATATTTGGTGGACAAGATTCCTTGTGTAAGAAATTTTCAAATGAAATGCAAACTAAATTTGAAATGAGTATGTTTGGGGAGATCAAATTTTTTGTTGGTTTACAAGTATATCAGATGGAGAAAGGAATTTTCATCACCCAGTCTAAATATGTTCATGAGATACTGAAAACCTTTGGTATGGAAGATTCAAGGCTAGTAAGTACTCCCATGGCTACTAGACAAAAGTTGTCTAAAAATGATGATGCTACAGAAGTAAACCAGACTTTGTATAGATCCATGATTGGAAAGCTGCAGTATGTTGTACATAGCAGACCAAATATTGCTTTAGTTGTTGGGATTGTGGCAAGATTTTTTCCAATCCTAAGGAAACTCACATGATGGCTATCAAAAGGATAATGAGATATTTGAAAGGGAGTGCTGACTATGGATTGTACTACAAGAAGCATGAAAAGTTTAAACTGAGAGTGTATACTGATGATGATTGGGAAGGAAATGTGGATGACAGAAAGAGTACTAGTGGTAGAGCTTTCTTTCTTGGACAGAGATTAGTTTCCTAGACAAGCAAGAAACAAAATTGCATTTCCCAATCTACTGCTAAAGCTGAGTATGTGGCTGTAGCAGTGAACTGTTCAAACTTGGTATGGATAAAGCAATTTTTGGTAGGCATGAAAGAAGAGATCACTGAACCAGTTGTCATCTATAGTGACAACACAAGTGCTATCAACATCTCTAAGAATCTAGTGATGCACACAAAGACCAAACACATCACCATAAAGTATCATTACTTGAGGGAACTGGTACAAGATAAAGAGGTCCGAATGGAATATGTGAATACAAAGGAACAACTAGCAGACATATTCACTAAAGCTTTACCTAAAGAATCTCATGAATATCTGAGAGTTCAATTAGGGGGTCTTCCCCTAATTGAGGCTTCCTATTCAAGCTAGGAGCACTGCATCAAATGTGCTGCAAAGAGTATCTGACAAATTGATGCAGAGATAGGTCACACTTTCAGAGCAGCCTAGAGTTGTGAAAAATATAGAAAAGCCAAGAATCAGTCATAAGAAAAGATGAAAGAGGGAGAAATACTGTTACGAACTGAAAAAAAAAATGATATCTACATCTGTAGGATGTATGTTTTAGTTGTTTCTTTGGCATTTTTGTCAAAGAGGGAGATGATCACAGATGAATACACATGGTGAGATTGAATGGAAGATTAAGCAAGAGGGAGAGATTCAGTGGACAGTCATATAAGCATGGCTAATTGATTATGTATCAGAATGAAGCTAAGGATATTATAAATATTTTTGATGGACAGATAAGTTTTGGATTGGTTGGTGATTCATGTATTATTCATATGGTGTTGCCATCAATGCCAAAGAGGGAGATTATTGGAAACTACAATTGAAGCAATTTTTGTATTGTCATTGATGTCAAACCCTAACTGGTAAGACTATTTCTATCTAAGAAAGTACTATATCTATTTGATTGTTGTGAAGGGGATAGGCAAGGTTGGTAACAATAGCACCTAAGGAAAGGTTTAGTTATCTTAATACTTCAACGAGTACTTGATTATGTGGGAAAATGAGAAGATAATGTATTATTTATCTAAGTAAGAATGAAGACTAAATTGGTAGGCTTAACCAAGCAAAAGTGAAGAAATCTAGTCTAAGCTGAGTGATGTTAGTGTTGACCGAGCTAGTATATGTCAAGTAAATTTAGTGTTGACTGAACATCAGTTAATTGCTGAGGAAGATAGTATTAGCTGAAGAAACAATTTTTGAGGTGACTGAGCTTTGTAATGAAGACTGAGGAGTTGAACACTGTATTGATCGAGCGTCAGTAATTTACATTTGAGGAAGAATTCAGATTTCCAGCTGACATAGTTGAATTTTTGGATTCTGTAAAACATGTTGACTTTATTTATTGATTGTATGGAAGAATTTAATGCACTGTAAAATGTTTTATTGTAAATCTATTAAGAGATTTGAGATATTTCTAGAAGGATAGACAAAGAACATAAAGTTGGAAGGATTCGATGAATCTGACCTAACCCTAAGATCTACGAAGGAGATTAAGTTGCAAAAGATGTATTGACCTAATTGAGGAAGTATTAAGGAAACCTAAGCATGAGGTTGAGTAGAGGAGAGGATGCTAGAAGTATTGTTAATGTTATTGACTATCTAAGCAGAGAAGGCTAAAGGAGAAGTGTTGTGATTTCTCGAAGAGATTTCTGAGCAGATCAGTGATGGAGATGGCAAAGGTTCACAGTCAGTAAGCCAACATATGTGTATAGAATTGGATTTGATATTTGCAAAGTGAGTTGTATGTTTTTTAGATCAACACTACTATTACTTTCTAAGCATTGTATCAGTCAAAATCCTTTTAACAGAGGTTGACCTAACAGTCATTTGTATAAATCCTTTGAACAAGGTTGCATTCTAATGAGATGTATGTAAGTCCTATAACAAGGTGCACTTTTAACAAAGTGGTTTAAATTCTTTAACCGGGTCACACCTGACAGTTGTTTGTAACCTTTGACAGGGTTGGCTTTTCACAGAGCTCACTTTAGAAGAGTGAAAACAATAGTAACATGTTACAAAGTGGTTTTTCCCTAATTGAGTTTTGACTATAAATCCTAGTGTTAATACTTGTGTGAATGTTTTGGTTTGAACATTTTTGTGTTTTACAAGTTAGATACTATTGGATAGTGGACTGCACTGTTATATGTTTATGTTATGAAATCAGTAATGATTGAGTAGCTATTGGTTGTTGGATTTGATTTGTTGAAGAGTTTTAAAGTCTATTTTATACATTTGGACATGAGAACAACTGATTAACCCCCCCTCTCTATTGTTCTAAATCATATTAACATATATACATAATGTAAAATGAAAAGATATAAGACAATACAAGATATATTTTCATAGAATAGAATTTCATAAACAACTGCAACTATGAACTCTTATGTACCAATTTTTCAACATCATTAAAGACAAGTGCTCTTTTTTTTATTTGTGGTTATAAGTTATATGTTTTCAATTAGTCTTTTGGATATTCTATTAAATAGAGTGTTTCACTGTGTTGACTTTCCTAAGTATCATAATTCAAAATCAATATATAGTTTGAATATCAATTGAAAGATCTGCAAATCTTCCTTTGTTTTTATCGGTCTCTTGAATAGAGTTAAATTTGATAATACTAACTATGTAATCTGGTTTGAGTTATATCTTGAATGGAAGCCCTTGAGATGATAGTCTTGTCTTATTAAAGCAAGTTTTTGAAAACTGTCTCCGATCGTACATAGGATTGAAAGTTTTATGAATCTATAGCCCAAGTATTTAGAAGGCACTGATCTAACTATTATTTGAAAATTGTCATTTGGTTTGTACTTTATGGTTTGTAGATTATATAATCATTATTTCAAAAAAAAAACTTTTGAGTCCTTAGTTTAATCCACTTTAGTCAAGATTTATGGAGTAGAGATTATCAGAGGATTTGTTTCTATCCTCCAAGGATCATTCACCACCTTAGGAGGAACTTTGTTTGTTTATGTACATAGTTGTGTGACATAGAGAATTTGATAGTTCAAAGTGAAATTAGGCCTACCAGCCTTGGCTTGATTAAGCCAAAATTGTAGAGGTATCAATTTGTACCTATTAGTTGGCCAAATCTGATCCATCATTTTTGGGCACCAACAAATTGGCAACTCTTCTAGAGAGAGTTGCTCAAAATTTATATTGTGAAGTTACCTGTAATTTTAGATTTCAGAGATCAGAATAAAAAAGTAGTTACATTAGTTTGTTTTGAAGTACACTCTACATGAATAAAGATCCTAGAAGTAAGAAATTCCTCAAATGAGGTGGCGAATCTATTCAATAAAGCATTTCAATTAGTGACTCTACTAAGGAAGAAGACCCAGAAGAAGATAACTAAAGTTTCCTCTTTGAAAGAGGTGGCGACTCTATTGTCAAGAACCTAATGTATAAAGAAACAAGTTACTAGCAATTCAGATATTCAGAATATATCTGAATAAACATTTCAGAGAAAACCATTTATTCTAGATGGTATCATGCCATTGGATTTTAGGGGATTCCATTGTATTCCTTTTAAGTTGCTCCCTAAGTTTTTGCAGCTTGTACCAAAGTTCCATGGAGAATGGGATGAATTGACAATTGAACATTTGGATGCATTTTATGCATTTATAGAGAACTATGAGATTTGTGAAGAAGATCAGACAATAAAAATATTTTTTAGGACATTAGAAGATAATGCAAGAGAGCAATATGAATCATTACCCACTCAGTCCATTTCATCATGGAGGAAATTTGAGCAGTGGTTTCTTGATATGTTTCAATATACCAATGATGAAGAAGATAACATGTATTATGAGCATAATGAAGATCAGAATTGCACTATGGAAACAAGATCTTACATGTCTCCCTTAGATGCATTTTTAAATATAGAAAGACAAAAGGGTGAGTTTGTAGCCCATTTGTTCATAAGAATGATGGGTTTCTATTTGGAGATACCATTAGATATCACACCTTCAAGTAGTGAATTTTGAAGAAAACTTGAGGATTTAAGAGTCTCTTTAGATGACCCTGATTTGAAGCTTATTTTTTAGAAAGTAAAAGAATATAATGAAAGAAAAGGAAAACATATAGAGGTGGAAAAAAAATCTGATAATGTTTTTGAAGAGGAATCTAACCATGATGAGAATTGCATGAAATATGAAAGTGAAGAAGAAAACAATGCGTGCTATGAGTGGGAAGAAAATCAAAGTTGCAATATGGATTTAGAGCTTGGTTCAGATTTTTCTTTCAAAAGATATGAAGAAGGTGATAATTTTAACCAAGGCTACCTACCTCTTGTTGGAAATATTCAGGGATTAACCGAGTTATTGAGAGGGGAGGGGTGAATCAGTAACTTCAAATTTTCTTAGAATTATAGATGTATTAACATATAGTTTACTTTTTCTTTATGCATATAGAAAGTATGAAACTTAAAAGCATTCACAACAATGACACATAGATTTGGTTACCCATAAACCTTCCAAAAAGAAAGTAAAACTAGGGTGGGGATGAAACCCACAAAGATTTAGTACTGCAGAATAAAGTTGGCTGGTTAAGGCTTACAATTTGATCATTTCTGATGATCTGCCCTGTTAGGAGCAATAAGGATTGCTAAATCCACCTTGTTAAAGGATTTACAAACATACAATGAAGTATGCACTCGGTAAAGAGATTTTACAATAGACTGTTAAGTCTACCTGGTTCAAGGATTTTAGTACTGATTCACCTGTTAGGATGAAACAATAGATCTCTTGCTTTGCAACTAGATTGCTGATTGAGATTCGCTGAATGTACTGATCACCTTCTGTGATAAATTTGTCTTTGCTGTTCCCTATACTGTTGTAGTCCTTTGTAATTTTCTTATCTCTGCCTTTCCTTTTTATTCACATACATACTCATATAATTACATCTTGACATCTTTACAACATTGTTTATATACAAGTCTAAACAATTAATTACAATTACAAAGTCAGCTTGACAAATAAACATAAGTGCCACTAAGTCAGCCCAAGTATGGTTACACGGTTCCTGCAAACTAACTCGGTGACTTTCTGATACTCGACGTCCACTGCATTACTCGACATCGTCATGCACTCGGTAGAAGTGAAGGCACAGTTCATACTAACCACTCGGTAGGTTTTGAACTCGGTAAATACTTGTGACTCGGTAGACATAATGTTACTCAGTTTACACTGTCCTGCTCGGTTTGCATTATCTTGATCGGTTTGCACTGTCTTGCTTGGTTTGCACTGTCCTGCTCAGTTTGCACTATTCTGCTCAGTTTGCACTGTTCTGCTTGGTTTGTACTATTTTTCTCAGTTTGCACTGTTCTGCTCGATTTGCACTGTTTTACTCAGTTTGCACTGTTCTGCTCCGTTTGCACTGTTCTGCTTGGTTTGCATTGTTCTGCTCGGTTTGCACTGTTCTGCTTGATTTGCACTCAAAATGCAAATAAGTGTTGTCACTAGTGGCAATTATGCTTAATGCCAACAATCTCGCCCTTTGGCATTAGTGACAAAAACACTTATTGCTCAAAACTTATATACATGAATCATACTGAGATTTATTTTGATGTTTTTTTTATTTTTTTTATTTTTTTAAATTTGTCTTTGTCATAGGGCTTTATACATTATCTCCCCCTTTCAATGTGCTAACTTTTTCTTCTATACAAATCTCCTTCTATACATATCTCCTTCTATACATATCTCCCCCTTTTTAACGATAATGCCAAAGGTGTATATACAAGTGATTTACAGAGAGAATCCAAAATTTGATAGAAAATCAGAATGTACCTTCATGATTAGTGCCAGGGTTCTATCCCAATTTTCTTGTAGAATCTTGCATGTTTGGATTGCAATTTGGACTTCTGCTAAGAGTTCAATCATGTGATCTGCTATAGAGAACTGATTGTCATGAATCAATGTTTTTGAATGTTCAATGTGCTTATACATTGTATTCATGATGGGAAGGATCATGTTTTGGATGTCTAGCAGTGTGGACCGGATCCTTGTATCTTCTTTTAGTAGATCTGACTGCATATTTGATAGGTATGAGACTTTCATGTGATAAGCAGAGCTTGAACTTGGTTCAAGTTGCAGCTTCTGTATGCTAATCTTCATATCCTCATCCATTTTGTTCATTTTATCCTTAACATCCTTTGTGAACTTGGCAATATTGCACAGTCTGGCCAAAAGAGAGGTGACATTTGAATAGGTAGATTCAATATTTGACAAATCTGAAGACAATTCCACTTGATTAATAGCTATGTGCTGAGCAATGTGCTCAAGCACTTTATTGTTGAATCTCTTCTCAGCTCTTTCAACTAACTTTTCTGTCCCAGATGAATCCTCATTGTATTTATTTACTGCTTCAGCTAATTGTAGCAAAACATGTTGAGAGGAGTCTACTTTAATACCTAATGCATCAGACAAAATGTCTTTAGCATCCTTAATGATTTGATATTCCTTGTCTCTCTCCTCTTTAAGCTTCTTTTTCTTTGCTTTCCTTTGGAGGATTTCACCTATATTTTGCATTTGGTCCACTGATAGATTTGCAAAATCTAATGTTGGAATCTCTATTTCTTCATCTAGGTCTATATCCTCTACTATATTCTTACCCAAAAATTTTATACTCGGTAGAGCCTTAGGCTTATCTGTACTTAATGCCTTAGTAGTAGTGACAATAGACATAGTAGGACTGGCTATAGAGACTGGCACACTATCTACTGGAGAACTTAAAATATTTACACTTGTAGAATCAAAAGCTGGAATACTTACTGCTAGAAAACTTGATGAAGTGGGAGACTGCAACTCGGTAGAAGAAATGGTTGTTGCTTCTGTTGTTGCTATAGGTGATTGGACAAAAGTTGAAGTTGTCACAACCATGCTTGAAGGTGTCTCTGGGCTAGATGTAGAAACTTTTACTGGAGAGGTAGGAAGTGATGCAATGACTTCTGCTACTATCCTCACAGTATCATCTACCTCAGTGGCTTCTTCTTGTTCATCACTGTCATCTTCAATATCTTTTATTATTATTGTTTCAATACTCGGTTGGTGAAGATGGTATATGTTCTTCCATGTGGCATTTGCAGCCTTCACAACCGATTCAATATTGTTGATCAGAATCAAACAAGTATTGAACTTTAGTGTCATCTTGCTTTCATTTTCCTTTAATGCCTTCTTTAATTCATCATTTTTCAAGCTCGGCATTAGCTGTCTCAGAGTTTGATCAAATATGTCTATCACAGTTTGCTTTGCATTGCTCCATCTCATTTTTATTGGATTTAATAAGACTGCTGGAACCTGTGGGGCTATTTCATCAAGAGAGTATTTCCACTATCCCATCTTTTCAATAACAGCATCTTCTATTTCCTTCTATTCTATTTCTGATCTGGTTTCATATTTAAAATATTTTATGTTACTTACTCTAGATCCTAATCCGTCTCTAAAAAGTTTGATCCTCTCTTGAAAGTTTAGAGGAGGCCTTTTGAATACTATATCTTTGTCTGCCTTGTCTGCCTTATCTGCCTTACCTCTTGCACTTCTCCTTGTAAATACAGCAGTGGGAGGCTTAAGTGCCTTAGTGATGAAAACCTTTCCTTTCTTCTTTGCAGGTTCTGGTTCCTCTATTTTCTCATCCTTTTCCTCTTCTTCTTCATCGTTATCTCCTTTGTCCTCGGTTAGCATTTGCATTTTGGCTATCCTCTTCTTTCCTTTGTTTACCACCTGTGGAAGTTTTATGCTTAATTCAATTCTCACCTTTGCTTCATCATATGTTCCAAAATATGGAGCTTTGAGATTAACAGGCTGATTAAGAAGGGCTTCAATGATATTCTTGGTTTCATCAATATTTACCTCATAAGGAAGAGGTTTTACATATACAATCCTCAGTTTCGCTGCTTGAATATATACATTGTCACAGTCTACCATGAAACAAATGTCATCCTTGTAATCCTCCACCAACTTCTGTGGAATCCGGAATCTGTCATTCATTTTCTCTTTGAAAGACTCAAAATAACTATCCATGATGCTTTCAAAATTTTCACCCATTTCTGAGATGTATTCATTTATCTCATAAAGGACTGGCACATCTTTTCTCCATACAACTTTTCCTTTGGAAGGGAAGAATTTTTGAACATAGAAGAATAAACAAACTAGTAGGGATCCAAACTTACATGGATTGTTTTTGGAAGTTTGAATGCTTTCCATGTTCTTGTTAAACTGTTTTAACAATAAATCTGCAAGGTCAAATGATAAGTTGTTCTTGACCACTTTGTATGCTAGGTCAATAGCTTCACAGGAGACACTATTCTGTTGACTTGAACTGTATATTTTATGGGCAATTATGTGTGTACCAAACTTTAGTTCAGCATCGGTAATGCTGCTAACTTTCATGCCTCTACCGTCCCACTCGGCTAGGGTTTTCTTTTCCAGTTCCGACCGACCTAGGGTTTTGGTAGTTTTTGCTTTGTTCAACATGGGAAGACCGGTGATTTGATGAATCATCTTCTTGGTGATCTCTCTAGGTTGCTCAAGCCAAATCTTGCCATCATGTATACGGCTGAGAATGTATCTAACCCATTTCTCTCGAAAGTTTCAAGGTAAATGTGCAATGTGAACTAATCCCTTATCTTCCAGATGTTTGTGCTCGGGTTTTAGAATACCATCTACACACAGTTCTTCACGCAAAATATCTAGTTCTAGGTTTCCCATTTCATGAATTGCATAGTTGAAATGATTGTGAATATCGTTAATAAGTAGTACCTTAGGAGGAATCTGAGATTGAGCTCCGTTTGGGTCTAGGGCTGCTGCAATTGTGGGCACGATCTTGAAATCTGGTGCTCTCCATTCCCCTTGGACTAACATTTCAGATCCTTTCTTCACTGAGGTGCTGGATGATGCCATGGTAGCTCACAAAAAATTCTTTTCACAAAAGGTATTTGAGTCACTGGATTGCTCTTGAAGTTTTCTGCTCTCAAAGTGCTAAAATTCGCGGTGAGGAATGAGTTTGATTTCTTGCTTTTTGTTTACAACTCTATCATTAATGCTCAGTACAAATTAGGGTATGAATTCTGACAGACTGTTACCCACTAAGAATTAATTGCTCGGTGAAGACTTCACAACTCGGTGAACTCGAGAATTCATATTACTCTGACCTCGCTCGGTAAAGACTAATACCGACCTTGTTCGGTTAAGACTGGTACTGACCTTCCTGTGATCTTACTGCATCTTGTATGCTGATTTAGATCTTTCTTTTAATTTGGTTCTGGAACTACTTGAAGTTTGTCTAGGAGAATACAGTTCCAGTGCTTTCTTGGAAATTTAGTTTGAGTCGGTAGAGCCACCCATTCCATTACTTGGACTGGTTTGCTCGGTAGATTTAGGAATACACTTTTGTCTCACCTGTTTCCTGACCTTAGTTGCTTCATTCTTCTTTCCATCTTCAACTTCACTAGCATTCATGTAGTTTCTAGCTATGTGACCGAGTTTAGTGCATTTGAAGCATCTTACGGTAGTATCTCTTTTCCTTAGATGATGTTTTATGTAGTTCATGCCAATGTGTCCATATTCTCCACAATAATGACATCTACACCAGGTGTTGTAGTCCCATCCAAACATTGCTTTCATAATTTGTTCTGCTGGATTGAATGTCTTGGATCTACACTCGGATGCTTTGTGACCTTGTTTTTTGCGCTTGTGACAATTACCTCTGAATCTTGGTTTTTCCCTGCATTCATTTGCTTTGTGACCATGTTGATTGCAGTTGTAGCATTTTCCATTGAATTCTGCTTTTTCATTGTTCCAACATTTATTTGAAGTATGTCCTATTTTACCACAATGATTACAAGTAGGTTTTTGATTTCTTTGAGTACCTTGCTTAGAAGATTCACCTTCTCCTTTGTATCCAAGTCCTGCTTTTCCTTTCTGCCTATGCAGATTTTGCTCATACAGCTAATTCAAGTCTTCTTGGCTTTTCAGCATTCCTTCATTGATTTGTTTTTTGGCGTTTAGGTTATCCACCAATCTTAGATTGATTTCCTTTTCAGATCTTAGTTCTTCTCTTGTGTTTTCTATTTCTGATCTTAGATTCAGAATTTCCTCATTTGCATGGGAGATCTGATCAATTAGGTTTTCTAGCTGAAGGGTTTTATTTTGGACTTCATTGTTCCTTCCATCCAATTCATCTTTCAACTTGTTTCTTTGTTCTAAGATCTCACAAAATCTTGTTGAGTGTAGCTCTTGTTCTCTTTTTAATTTTCTCACTTCTTCCTGCAGAGATCCATTCTTTTCTAGGAGTTCTTTGACAACATTGTTTGCTTCATCTTAGCTATTTGAGGGAAAAAGATCTTCAACCTTTTCTTCAATGTAATTCTGATCATTCATCTGATTTGCAAGTTCCTTCCTTCTTCTTAGGGATTGGGAAAGATGTTCTTTTGCTTCCTTAAGTTTAGCTATGGCCATTTCCAGATCTAGCTTTTCATTTTCAATCACCTTGTTCAGTTTGAATACCTCCATTGTCCTGGATCTTTGCTCAAGCTAGTTAAGCTTTATCTTGAGAGCCCACAATGCTCTGATACCAATTGTTGGAAATATTCAGGGATTAACCGAGTTACTGAGAGGGGAGGGGTGAATCAGTAACTTCAAATTTTCTTAGAATTATAGATGTATTAACATATAGTTTACTTTTTCTTTATGCATATAGAAAGTATGAAACTTAAAAGCATTCACAACAATGACACATAGATTTGGTTACCCAGAAACCTTCCAAAAAGAAAGTAAAACTGGGGTGGGGATGAAACCCACAAAGCTTTAGTACTGCAAAATAAAGTTGGCTGGTTAAGGCTTACAATTTGATCACTTCTGATGATCTGCCCTGTTAGGAGCAATAAGGATTGCTAAATCCACCTTGTTAAAGGATTTACAAACATACAATGAAGTATGCACTCGGTAAAGAGATTTTACAACAGACTGTTAAGTCTACCTGGTTAAAGGATTTTAGTACTGATTCACCTATTAGGATGAAACAATAGATCTCTTGCTTTGCAACTGGATTGCTGATTGAGATTCGCTGAATGTACTGATCACCTTCTGTGATGAATTTGTCTTTGTTGTTCCCTATACTGTTGTAGCCCTTTGTAATTTGCTTATCTCTACCTTTCCTTTTTATTCACATACATACTCATATAATTACATCTTGACATCTTTACAACATTGTTTATATACAAGTCTAAACAATTAATTACAATTACAAAGTCAGCTTGACAAATAAACATAAGTGCCACTAAGTCGGCCCAAGTATGGTTACACGGTTCCTGCAAACTAACTCGGTGACTTTCTGATACTCGGCGTCCACTGCATTAGTTGGCATCATCATGCACTCGGTAGAAGTGAAGGCACGGTTCATACTAACCACTCGGTAGGTTTTGAACTCGGTAAATATTGGTGACTCGGTAGACATAATGTTACTCGATTTACACTGTCCTGCTCGGTTTGCATTATCTTGATCAGTTTGCACTGTCTTGCTTGGTTTGCACTGTCCTACTCGGTTTGCACTATTCTGCTCGGTTTGCACTATTCTGCTCGGTTTGTACTATTTTGCTTAGTTTGCACTGTTCTACTTGGTTTGCACTGTTCTGCTCGGTTTGCACTGTTCTACTCGGTTTACACTGTTCTGCTCGGTTTGCACTGTTCTGCTCGGTTTGCACTGTTCTTCTCGGTTTGCACTATTCTACTCGATTTGCACTGTTCTACTCGGTTTACACTGTTCTTCTCGGTTTGCACTGTTCTGCTCGGTTTGCACTCAGAATGCAAATAAGTGTTGTCACTAGTGGCAATTCTGCTTAATGCCAACACCTCTAAGAATCAAGCATTTACTTTGTGGCACATTCGTCAAAGAAGAAAATATGAAATATAGTGAAAATTAGTAATTGATTTATATGTAGTTGAATCTTCTAGAAATGGGGTCCATAAAGTAGATGCAGACAGTAAAGACAATGAGGAAGAATCATTTCTCAGTGTAGAACAAATTTTAGATTTGTTGGATAAGGAATATCAAAGGCATGTACACAAAAATGACTCAAAATATTTTCCAATTCACAAGGATAAGAAAATTGATGAAACACTAGAAGATAAACTTGATGAGAGAGACACATGTTTTGCTGATGAAGTATATGATTCTAGAAAGGATGAATTTAGTAGAGAGGAAGAAGAAGAAGATGTGTCTAAATTCTCTATTTTTTTGAATCTGTTGTTTGAAGAGAAAGTAGATGAAGATATGTTTGATTTCTCTATGTTATCAAATCCATTGTTTGAAGAGGATCCTTTATGCAATGGAATCCATCAGCATCATAATGAAGATAACAGTCCTAATTTTAAAGTTGATGAAACTCATGAAGTTCATTCAAGGGGTGAGATATATTTTAGTTTATCCTTTGAGCCGGAGGTACACCAAATATGTGAAGATGAGATGGAATCAGCCAAGCATGATGTTGGAAATAGATTAAAGGATAGTCTTGAAGATTGCTCAAATATCACACTTGACCATAGTCCTGGTATATGTGAAGAAGTGTCTCCTCAACATGAACCATCTTTAAAACCATTATATGAACAAGTGTTGCACCATAGGCCTGAAGAAGAGTTTGGATTAGACAAACATAATCTACATTCTAAATATGGAGACATAGAAAATTATATACAAAAGGAAAATCACGTGAAGAAGATTTATTCTAATGATTATATGACTGGTCACATGCATGACCATAGAGAGCTTCCATTCGGCAAGGACCAAAGTGCATCCGATGATTTCTCAAAGGAAAAACAAAAAGAGAATACCAAAAAATACATTGATAAAGCAACAAGTATTGTTCACAAAAATGATGACATTGTATTCAGGAAATCCAAAGTGTTACATGATCATAATCAAGTGTTTGATAGGGGAAAATGTTGATTCCATGTTTTGGTGGCCTGGGGCCACGGAATGAGATTTGATTTCATTATTGAAATATGCAGTGACTCTATAGCCTAATGGACTTTACACTTGATCTGCTTCTTCTAGAGATAGCTAGAATCTCGCTATGCTCACATGGAACATACGTCCCCAAAAAGAGCCTGTTGGAGCTCTAAATTTTGGGCAAAATTTGGAGTCTTATATAGTGATAAAACCCTAAAAAATGGCCTCTTAAACTCCATGCCCAATAATTAATGATGGAGTACATGAAATGGGATGAAAAATTACATTAATTTTCAATTCAAAGTTGAGAGATTAAGAAAGGAAGCTCTGTGATAGGAGCAATCAAAATTTTGTGATCAAAGCCTTCAAAAAATGCTAGAATTTTGACCTACTGCAAAGATAATGCCGACAGATGCTAAAGATGGTCGAATTTTAAAAATCTAAAAATGACCCAGTTTGGGAAATCAAATTTCCAATTTCCAATAAAAATCTTAGCTTTCCACAAGGTGTTTTGATTTTTTGACTAGACCCAAATCCGAAAGTTAGGTAGTTATTTTTTAGTTAGTTTGTTATTTTTTCAAAATAATTTGTAATAAGGGGGTGTCTTTTCACCCTAAAGAGGTGTGAAAGCCACTCAAACATGTATATATACATAATGTAAAATGAAAAGATAGAAGACAATACAAGATATATTTTCATAGAATATAATTTCATAAACAACTGCAACTATGAACTCTTATGTACCAATTTTTCAACATGAATAAAGATAAGTGCTCTTCTTTTTATTTTTGGTTATAAGTTATATGTTTTCAATTAGTCTTTCAGATATTCTATTAAATAGAGTGTTTCACTATGTTGAATTCCCTGAGTATCATAATTCAAAATCAATATATAGTTTGAATATCAATTGAAAGATCTGCAAATCTTCCTTTTGTTTTTATCAGTCTCTTGAATAGAGTTTAATTTGATAATAGTAATTGTGTAATCTAGTTTTAGTTATATCTTGAGTGGAAGCCCTTGAGATGATAGTCTTGTCTTATTAAAGAAAGTTTTTTAAAACTGTCTCCGATCGTACATAGGATTGAAAGTTTTATGACTCTATAGCCCAAGTATTTAGAAGGCATTGATCTAACTATATTTGGAAATTGTCATTTGGTTCATACTTTGTGGTTTGTAGATTACATAATCATTATTTCAAAAATATTACTTTTGAGTCCTTAGTTTAATCCACTTTAGTCAAGATTTATAGAGTAGAGATTATCAAAGGATTTGTTGCTATCCTCCAAGGATCATTCACCACCTTGGGAGGAACTTTATTTGTTTATGTACGTAGTTGTGCAACATAGAGAATTTGATAATTCAAATTAAAATTAGGCCTTCCAGCCTTGGCTTGATTAAGCCAAAATTGTAGAGGTATCAATGTTATCTCTATTGAGCATTCAAGGTTGTCATTAGTATCAAAGGTTTGTAAAGATATCGGTCGGTCACTTACATTGAGCTAATCGGTAACATGAAGCAAGATAGACTAGTCATTAAAGTATGTACCAAGTAGCAAATAGTTTACTGAGCACCAATAGACATCAACACCGACAGATAGTAAACACTGAGCATCGTAGTATACACCAAGTAGTTTATACAGTGTTTATCAAGGATCATAGAAAATGACATAGTAATCTAAAATGGCACATACTTCTATGCATATGGTTACAATGATTCATAAAACATTTTACCAAGATCAAGGAACATTTCATGTGATGATATTCATTAAATGCAATGTATATCTTTTGTAATAATTGATCTAGGTTATTTTTGTACACCGTAGATCTTAGGGTTATGACTATGTTGTGTAACCTAATTTTGTTAAAACGGCAAAAATAGAAGACTATATATTTGTGTGTTCACATCATTTTTTGGTGTGAGCTGATATATGAATCACAGAGCACTTGAAGTAGTTGCCTAACTTCAAGTCTATCAGTTAAAAGAGCAGAACCGATTACAGAGGAATTCAGATTGAGTAGAATTAGAAAAGGCTACCGACTAGTTTAGAGCAGAGATTCATCACAAGTAAGGTGATATTTTATCAGAGCTTATAGATCTGTATCAGACAATTGAGTTGTCAAATAGTAGATAATTGCCTATTGCTTTCTGACAATTGTAATAGAGTTTTGGATAAAATCTCTTAATAGAGTAGACTTAATAGTCTTATGTAAATCTCTTAATCGAGTACACACTTCATTAGTGTTGTTAAAATCCTATAACTAGGTAGATCTAGTTGATCTAACATGTCACTCCTAACAGGGTGAGATCACCAGAAGTGATCAAAACTTGTAGCCCTAATAGGCAAACCTTTTCTATCTGCAGTAGTGAAGAATTTGTGGGTGTCATCCCCACCGCAGTTTTTACCTTCTAATAAGGGTTTCTACATTACCAAAATACTTGTGTCATGTGATTGCCATATTGATGTCATGTTGTTTACTTTCATAAGTTAAATGAATGATTGATACATGCAATTAGATTCAAGTTGTTTTGTGTTGGTTATTACTGTTTACAGTTACATATTAGAAAGGTTTACATGTAAAAGTTTTTGAAGGCACTGATTCAACCCTCCCCTCTTAGTACCTATCTCTCCTAATCCCAACAATTAGTATCAGAGCCCAGTTCTCTTATTGAATAGTTTAACCACTAAAGGGTAAAGATCTAAGTCATGGAGAGATACAAACTTGATAAGACTATTGAGAATCAAAAGATACAAATGTAAATGTTTTTGGAAAAGTATAAGCAACCCAAGGAAGGATTGAAGAAATTACTGGTTGAAAGGAAGATCCTAGCTATTTTACAAAATGAGATTGGTTACCATGAAGAACCTATTGATGAAATGTTTGAGCATATTGGATCTAGTTCTAGAAGCATCTCTGATGGATCTGAAAGCATAATCATTGATTTATCTAAAAAAAATCAACATTTAACTAATCAAGTGAAAGCACTACAAATCGGTCAAGAATCTCAGATGGTGAGAATGGTAGAAACAATGAACAATGCAAGATAAGCTGAGCAAGAAAGGAATCTAGCTATTGATGATCGAGGACAGATGACTGAACAACTTCAAGCTAAAGAGAGTGAGATACATAGACTCACTGATCATCATTTCCAAGTAACTAATCAAATGATGACTATAATTCAAGAGATAAACTGAGTGAATGGAGAATTGTCAAGAAGACTAGAAGATGTTGCGAGACTTAGAGAAGAGAATGAGAAGCTAAGAAATGAAGTAAAAAATCAACATCAACAAAATGAAATGAAGAAACTTGCTGAGGACAGTTCTAAGAAGATTGATGATTTTTTGTCTAATCAAAGAAGATTTGGGGGTAGAGCTAGAATAGGCTACACTCGCGAAGGAGAATCATCACAACAAGCTAAACAAGTCAACATCAATCAAAATCAGAAACCTAAAGTGTTGACATGTTATCATTGTGGCAAACCGGGACATACATCTAATGTGTGTAGAAGCAAAGCACAAGGTAAACCTCCTCACTCCTAAGTTCAATGGATATTGTTACTACTATGGTAAGTTTGGACATCTTGCTTATGAGTGTAGAGCTAAACAAAATGATCTTGCTAATAATATCACTATGGAGAAAATATGCTATGCTTGTAATAAAAATGGACACATTGCACGAGAATGTAAGGCTAAGATGAAGCAAATATGGACTCCTAAGAAACAAACACAACAAAAGCCCTATCAACCGAAGAGATACGGTAACTCTTATGTTTGGGATTATAATACATGGGCTAATTGCACTTCTTGTGGTAGATATAGACACATTGCAGCAAATTGTTACAGAATGAGTCAGATTGGACAATCAAGAAGCTAGACAAGCACTGGAATGGCTTGTATGCACTATCATAGGGTTGGTCATTTAAGCAATAATTGTAGAGACCGAGCACTAGATGAAAACCATATATTTGAGAGTGGATATACTATTGTAGATATCAAAAAGTTAAGGAACACTATGTGGAAGAAGACATTTAATGAGAATGTTGAGTCAAGTAATGCTATTGGTGAAACCCTATCCACTGGATTGGGTGACATCAGTACCTCCACTTAAGGTGAAATAGGTATGTATGGGACTGACATCTCAAATGTTCTTATTTTACATATAGTTCCTTATGCATGATGTACTTATACCAAATCAACATGAATAAAGATGTACTATGGTTTAGATGTTATGAGCTAACAATGTTATACAGTCGGTAAAAGAGAGACTGAGAGTTGGTTACCCGTTGGTAATCACTATCTAAGGTTAATCGAGCACATGTATCAACCGATGAAGAAATTCTATGTTAACTGAGCGGATGAAAATCTTAGTTGTCACCGAGCTGACAGCTATTTCATACCAAAAGGTAGGTCAAGCATTTATTGCATGAAAGTTTGAGTGGGAATATCAAAAAGTCTATAAATACATGGGAATAGAGCTCATTTCTACATTGTAATTTCGAAGAGTGGAGATTTCAAAGAGCAGAGTTCGAGCTAAGAGATTTTCAGAAGGATTCAAGGCTACTTTAGATCGAATTGACATCACTTTTTGACGATTCTGAGTAAGTTCATTTTCCATCAAACACTTTTTATCTTGTTGCTTGCCAAAACCCTAGAATCAATTTATGGCATCTACATCGTCTGCAAGCAAATCACAAAGTATTGAGGAGGAAGTTAATCTAATCATTAGGGAAAATTTGGATGAACCTAAGTTTAAGCCACATCCCAAGGTTGTAGCACAAATAGATACAATGGGTGCTTTTTTGAGCATACCAGAAAGGGTTTTATTGATAGAAGACGTAAGATCATATATTCATTGTAAAATTAGAGAAGTTGGAGATTTTGAAACTATAGCAGCATATCAACAAATCTATGGCACCGATGGAAAATTAAAAATAGATCACAAGAAGATTAAGGAATCTGGGCTATCATTTATTACATACTTTCTGCAATCATTTAAAATTGATTGGATCAAAATCATTTTGAGCAGGTATCACAATGACAAATTCTAGCTGGAGAAACCGATAGATGTCAACAAGAAAATGATTAGTAGGGTTACTGGGCTCCCTACAACTGATAAGGCTAAAGCCTTCCATAGTTCATCATGATTGGATGTTGAGAAGAATACTGGAGCACAATGGGACGATCGGGCACTGAAGATTTTGACAATCAGAGACCCAACAGTTAAGTTCGCAGCACATGTGATCAGGTACAAGTTATTTCAATCAAGTAAACTCAACAATGTACCCTGCAGCATAGTAGACATGGCACACAAAATTGTGGTAAAAGGTCACTAGGTTGATCTTGCCAAGGTACTATTTCATTAACTTTAGGAGAATATGAAGACAATAAGAAAGAAGAAGTCTAATACATGTAAGTTTGGATCACTACTTGCTTGCATATTTTTCTATCTACAAAAGTATGTACCTGGTGTCGATAAAGTAAATTGGAAACTAGATATACCGATAAAAAAAAAGATCAATGAAATGATGAATAAGTTAGGAGATAAACTAAATATAGAGTTTGATGCATACTTCAAAGAGTTTCAGACTAAAATCCATAAAAGAAGCAAAATTTCGAGTGAATTAGTTCAAAGATTTGAGAATGATATATGCTTTGTAGTCAACATAGATTATACTTTGATAAAAGTAGTTGAACCTAGGATAAAATGGTTGGCACCAATGGGTTATGAAATGAACCATGATTTCGCACTGAAATCTATTAATGCACTACTTGCACTACCAAAAGATCCCATTGCCACTAGGTTCGGAGTATATGAAGAGGCCAAATCTAGAATTTCAACAAATATAGAGATCGGTAAAATATCTAGAAAGGTAAAGAAGATGAAAAATCTCACTGCTAAAAATGGAGATGTCTCTGAGACATCTAAAGAGACACCAGTTGAATAGGCAACCGAAGGTCAGTTATAGTTGGCTGACAAACCATATGATAGTGAGGAGACCGAATCTTACAAAGAAGAAGATCCCACACCGGTTCCTCCACTTGAAATTCCTATAAAGAAGTAGTTACCAGTACAAGAAGGTATGAAGACATGATCATCAACTGAAACTCCACCGTCTGATAAGGAAGAAGTAGAGAAAGTACCAAAAATGAGGGTAACTACACCGACAAGGAAATATATCAAAAGAAAGAACAAGGTTGTAGCTGAGGCACCAAAGAAAAGGATAAAAATGATAAGAAATAAAGAAGATCTTGAGGATATTGAGACTGAAGATGACGTCAATCAATTCGAGGTGGTCAATAATAAGGCAAAAACAATAGATGAAATTATTGAAGACATAATTGAGAATGGAGACCTTACTGATCCCTTACTAGACAGATTTGACAAGATGTCAAAAGAAGATCAAACCAAGATAGAAAAGGCTATCATCCAAATGATGATAAAATTCAAGAAAGTTCCAATGGAATTTGCCTGTGCATTACCGAAGAAGTTGGATGACAAGATTATTGAAAAATGGGCTATTGCACTAGACATCGAGAAAAGAAAGAGATAATTCTCTCTAGTTCAGGCATTCCCACATCTAAGCTTTGGAGAAATTAGTGAGTACATGACCAAATACCAAGAAAACTTTATGATCAAGAATAGAGCCATGATGATAATGGATGAAAATGTAGCAGAGATGGATACCACAACTGATTCTGTGTGGACATCAATTTTTAAGGCAGAAGAAAAAGCTGAGCAAGAAGCATTCTTAAACTTGTCTAAGAAGAGACACAATTCCAAAGGTAAAGGTATTTGCATTAATGAGGGAACAACAAAGAAATCAAAGAACATAGGTATATTAGTTACCGAGGTAATTGATATCATCAAAGAAAAGGAAGAAATAAGTATTTCATAGGATGCACTAGATATAGTTGAAATTCAACTGGAGAAGAAAATCGATGACGATGTACTCATTGAGGACATCACAAATGGTGATCCTGATGACAAAGATGATGAATATGTGAATATTGCACCTAATAAAGATGAAGCACTAGACACTGAATGTCTATTTACATCACTATTGGGTAAACTTCTTGTACTTGCAAAAGTAGCCAAAATTCTTTCCCAAGTACAACCCGACGGCTTAGATCTCAAGCAAAACAAAGACATCACAGGGAATCAAGACATTGAGAAACCTGTAGAAATAGATGAGCCTACACAAACAAAGGAACCTTCCACCGAGGCAAAGGAAACTAAAGAAACAAAGGAAATCGAGGTGATCCCACTTGACACCACATCCAAGACTCCTACTATATCAACTGAGACTATAGCTACCAAGGAGCAGAAGAAGGAAGAACATGTATTAACCGGGAATGATACTCCAAAATTTGGAGATAAAACTATTGCTATTATTGAGAAGAAATCACCTCTAGCACCAAAGAAGAAGAAGAAAAAGAAATGAAAAGGGCCAATCACCCTAGATGAAGTGATAATTATCCTTGAGTGTGACCCGAGGACCCTAAGCCCCGAAGAATTGAGTAAATATGGGGAATTATGTTCAAGAAAGGTAGTACAAGAGAAGTTGAAGCAAAAACACAAACAAAAATAAATCTTAACAGATGTGAGGGATATCCTACAACAAGTAGTACCCGAGGTGAATATTGATGAAGATACTCCTATCATAGATAAACTTGCTACACTTGCTGAGAAGATCAATGACCTAGATATTGATGTAGATAAATAGATTGAAGAAAGGGCAGAATCCAGGATACAGTTCAAATTGGCAGAGAAAATAAGCCTAGAAGTGGCACTGAAGAAGGTCAAATTACTTGAGGTAATCACTGAGATAAAAACCATCACCCAGTTAATTTGTCAATATTTATTGAAGATTTGTACTACAGACACCTTCACTATTAAAGTTAGTGATAAGATCAAAAGATTGGAAGCAGAAATACAGTTGAATACAAATGCAGCTATAACTGAGCCTCATGCTTTCTTAAAGCACATTCACCGAGTTCAGGAACTTCGGTGGTTAATAGCAGATCTAAAGAAACAAGAAGAGCACATAACAGATCAGGTTACTGAGTTAAAGAAAGAACTCCTACCATACCTGAAAATTTTTGAGGCACACATTGTCAAAGTCGAACAACTCATTGCAACACCAAAAATTTTAGTGTTAGATAACATCTTTGGCATGCATGCACAAGTTGGTCTTGAGCACATTGCTCTCACCAACTTGAAAGAGGAATGGGACAACCTCTTGGAGTCAGTGAAGAAAACCGCCCAACATATTTTTGACAAGATGTGAGTATACTAAATTTTTGTATTTGGCATTACTATCAAAAAGGGGGAAAATAATGTATAAGTCATTATGCCAAATATGTACATAGATGCTACGTATACTACCTATAACTGGGAGCATGTACCGAGGGGGAGTACTTAGTACTTAGAAATTTTTTTGATGTGTATATGTATATGGCAAAGATATAAGTTATATAGAAAATTTTTCCTATATACATTCAAAGTTTTGATACTAATGCCAAAGGGGGAGATTGTTATCTCTATTGAGCATTCAAGGTTGTCATTAGTATCAAAGGTTTGTAAAGATATATGTCGGTCACTTACATTGAACTAATTGGTAACATGAAGCAAGATAGACTAGTCGATAAAGTATATACCAAGTAGTAGACAGTTTACCGAGCACTAGTAGACACTGACACTGACAGACAGTAAACATCGAGCATCACAGTATACACCAAGTAGTTTATATAGTGTTTACTGAGGATGATAGAAAATGGCAGAGTAATCTAAAATGGCACATACTTCTATGCATATGGTTACAACAGTTCATAAAACATTTTACCAAGATCGAGGAACATTTCATGTGATGATATTCATTAAATGCAATGTATATCTTTTGTAATAGTTGATCTAGGTTATTTTTGTACACCGTAGATCTTACAGTTATGACTATGTTGTGTAACCTAATTTTGTTAAAGAAGCAAAAATAGAACACTATATATTTGTGTGTTCACATCATTTTTGGTGTGAGCTGATATATGAATCATGGATCACTTGAAGCAATTGTCTAACTTCAAGTCTATCAGTTAACAAAGCAGAACTGAGTACAGAGGAATTCAGATTGAGTAGAATCAGAAAAGGCTACCAAGTAGTTCAGAGTAGAGATTCATCACAAGTAAGGTGATATTTTATCAGAGCTTATAGATCTGTATCAGACAATTGAGTTGTCAAATAGCAGATAATTGCCTATTTCTTTCTGACAATTGTAATAAAGTTTTGGATAAAATCTCTTAACACAATAGACTTAACAATCTTATGTAAATCTCTTAACCAAGTACACACTTCATTAGTGTTGTTAAAATCCTATAAAAAGGTAGATCTAGCTGATCTAACATGTCACTCCTAACAAGGTGAGATCACTAGAAGTGATCAAAACTTGTAGCCCTAATAGGCAGACCTTTTCTATTTGTAGTAGTGAAGAATTTGTGGGTGTCATCCCCACCGCAGTTTTTACCTTCTAATAAGGGTTTTTGTGTTACCAAAATAGTTGTGTCATGTGATTGTCATATTGATGTCATGTTGTTTACTTTCATAAGTTAAATGAAAAATTGATACATGTAGTTAGATTCAAGTTATTTTGGTCGGTTATTACTGTTTACAGTTACATATCAGAAAGGTTTACATGTAAAAGTTTTTGAAGGCACTGATTCACCCCTCCCCTCTTAACACCTATCTCTCCTATTTACAACAATCAATTTGTACCTATTAGTTGGCCAAATCTGATCCATCATTTTTGGGCACCAACAAATTGGTGACTCTACCGGGGAGAGTTGCTCACAATATATAATGTGAAGTTACCTAGAATTTTAGATTTCACAGATTAGAATAAAAAAGTAGTTATATTAGTTTGTTTGGAAGTACACTCTACATGAAGAAAGAACCTAAACATAAGACATTCCTCAAATGAGGTGGTGACTCTATTCAATAAAGTGTTTCAATCAGTGACTCTACTGAGGAAGAAGACCTAGAAGGAGATAACTAAAGTTTCCTCTTTGAAAGAGGTGGTGACTCTATTGTCAAGAACCTAATGTATAAAGAAACAAGTTACTACCAAATTAGATATTCAGAATGTATCTGAATAAACAACCATTTCAGAGAAAACCATTTATTCCAGATGGTATCAAGCCATTGGATCTTAGGGGATTCCATTGTATTCCTTTTAAGTTGCTCCCTAAGTTTTCATAGCTTGTACCAAAGTTCCATGGAGAATGGGATGAATCAACAGTTGAAAATTTGGATGCATTTTATGTATTTATAGAGAACTATGAGATTTGTGCAGAAGATCAGGCAATGAAACTATTTGTCAGGACATTAGAAAATAATGCAAGAGAGCAGTATGAATCATTACCCACTCAATTCATTTCATCATGGAGGAAATTTGAGCAGTGGTTTCTTGATATGTTTCATTATACCAATGATGAAGAAGATAACATGTATTATGAGCATAATGAAGATCAGAATTGCACTATGGAAACATAATCTTACATGTCTCCCTTAGATGCATTTTTCAATATAGAAAGACAAAAGGGTGAGTCTGTAGCACATTTATTTGTAAGAATGATGGGTTTCTATTTGGAGATACCATCAGATATCGCACCTTCAAGCAGGGAATTGCGAAGAAAACTTGATGATTTAAGAGTCTCTTTAGATGACCCTGATTTGAAGCTTCTTTTTCAGGAAGTAAAAGAATATAATGAAGGAAAAGGAAAACATATAGAGGTGGAACAAAAATATGATAATGTTTTTGAAGAGGAATCCGACCATGATGAGAATTGCATGAAATATGAAAGTGAAGAAGAAAACAATGTGTGGTATGAGCGGGAAGAAAATCAAAGTTGCTATATGGATTTAGAGCCTGGTTTAGATTTTTATTTCAAAAGATATGAAGAAGGTGATAATTTTAACCAAATCTACCTACCTCTAAGAATCAAGCATTTACTTTGTGGCACATTCGTGAAAGAAGAAAATATGAAATATAGTGAACCGGTAATTGATTTATATGTAGCTGAATCTTCTGGAAATGGGGTACATAAAGTAGATATAGACAATAAAGACAATGATGAAGAATCCTTTCTCAGTGCAGAACAAATTTCAGATTTGTTGGATAAGGAATATCAAAGGCATGTACACAAAAATGACTCAAAATATTTTCCAATTCACAAGGATAAGAAAATTGATGAAACAACATAAGATAAACCTGATGAGAGAGACACATGTCTTGTTGATGAAGTATATGATTCTAGAAAGGATGAAGTTAGTAGAGAGGAAGAAGAAGAAGAAGTGTCTAAATTCTCTATGTTTTTGAATCAGTTGTTTGAAGAGGAAGTAGATGAAGATATGTCTGATTTCTCTATGTGATCGAATCCATTATTTGAAGAGGATCCTTTATGTAATGGACTCCATTAGCATCATAATGAAGATAAAAGTCCTAATTTTAAACTTGATGAAACTCATGAAGTGCATTCAAATATTTTAGTTCATCCTTTGAGCTAGAGGTACACCAAATATGTGAAGATGAGATGGAATCAACCAAGCATGATGGGGAAAATAGATTAAAGGATAGTCTTGAAGATTGATCAAATATCACACCTGACCATAGTCCTGGTATATGTGAAGAAGTGTCTCCTCAACATGAACCATCTTTAAAACCATTATATGAACAAGTGTTGCACCATAGGCCTAAATAAGAGTTTGGATTAGACAAACATAATCTACATTCTAAATATGGAGATAGAAAATTATATACAAAAGGACAATCATGAAAAAAAGATTTATTCTAATGATTATATGACTGGTCACATGCATGACCATGAGAGCTTTCGTTCGGCAAGGACCAAAGTGAATCTAATGATTTCTCAAAGGAAAAACAAAAAGAGAATACCAAAAAATACATTGATAAAGCAACAAGTATTGTTCACAAAAATGATGGCATTGTATTTAGGAAATCCAAAGTGTTACATGATTAGAATCAAGTGTTTGATAGGGGAAAATGTTGATTCCATGTTTTGGTGGCCTTGGGCCACTGAATGAGATTTGATTTCATTATTGAAATATGTAGTGACTCTATAGCCTAATGGACTTCTCACTTGGTCTACTTCTTCTAGTGATAGCTGGAATCTCATTATGCTCACATGGAGCATACGTCCCCAGAAAGAGCCTATTGGAGCTCTAAATTTTGGGCAAAATTTGGAGTCTTATATAGTGATAAAACCCTAAAAAATGGCCTCTTAAAATCCATGCCCAATAATTAATGATGGAGTACATGAAATGGGATGAAAAAATTACATTAATTTTCAATTCAAAGTTGAGAGATTAAGAAAGGAAGCTCTGTGATAGGAACAATCAAAATTCTATGATCAAAGCCTTAAAAAAATGCTGGAATTTTGACCTGCTGAAAAGATGATGCTGACAGAGGCTAAAGATGGTTGAATTTTAAAAATCTAAAAAAGACCCAGTTCGGGAAATCAAATTTTCTATTTCCCATAAAAGTATTAGCTTTCCACAAAGTGTTTTGAGTTTTTGACCAGACCCAAATCCGAAAGTTAGGTAGTTATTTTTTAGTTAGTTTATTATTTTTTCAAAATAATTTGTAATAAGGGTGTGTCTTTTCACCCTAAAGAGGTGTGAAAGCCACTCAAACATGTATGTATACATAATGTAAAATGAAAAGATAGAAGACAATACATGATATATTTTCATAGAATAGAATTTCATAAACAACTGCAACTATGAACTCTTATGAACCCATTTTTCAACATCAATAAAGATAAGTGCTCTTCTTTTTATTTGTGGTTATAAGTTATATATTTTCAATTAGTCTTTCAGATATTCTATTAAATAGAGTGTTTCACTATGTTGAATTCCCTGAGTATCATAATTCAAAATTAATATATACAACTCGAATATCAATTGTATGGTATGTGAACCTATGATTGTTCTTATCGGTCTCTTAATTTGAGTTAAACTCGATAGGGTTAGTTGTGTAAATTGATTTGAATTGTGAATCAAGCGGAAGCTTTTGAAATGATGGTCTTGTCTTATTAAAGAAAGTTTTTAAAACCGTCTCTGATCGTACGTAGGATTGAAAGTTTTTTGACTCTATAGCCCAAGTATTTAGAAGGCACTGATCTAATCATTATTTGGAAATTGTCATTTGGTTCATACATTGTAGTTTATAGATCATTAAATCATTATTTCAAAAGCATTACTTTTAATTCTTTAGTATAATTCATTTAGTCAAGTATTATAGAATAGAGATTTTTAGGAGATTAGTTTCTTTCCTCAAAGGATCATTCACCACCTTTGGAGGAACTTTTTTTGTTTATGTACGCAGTTGTATGACATAGAGAATTAAATAGTTCCAAGTGAAATTAGGCCTACCAGCCTTGGCTTTATTAAGTCAAAATTGCAGAGGTATCAATTTGTACCTGTTAGTTGGTCAAATCCAAACCATCATTTTTGGGCACCAACAAGTTCCTTATGATATTTGTTTCATGAAAATAGATTCCAAATGTCTAGTCTTATGGAATAGTATTTTGAGTATGTTACAATTTGATTATCAAGATAAAGATTGGTTATCAAATTTATTTTGCCTTGTTGGCCTTTTTGAGAAACGTTAAAATCAATAAGACTAACTACAATATAATTTCAAATTAGTTGAACATATAGAAGCTATTTGGTTGATAGTTTAAAACTATCTCATAAGGTTATATGTATAATCATAAAGATACAACTTCATCACTTGAGAAGGAGAAGGCATTAGTCTATTGTTAATCTCTAGGATTTGGTTTACATTTGCATTTATAAAGCATTCATCTAAATATTCATTCTTTTACAAGAAATACATAATTATAAAGCATTCTTTCAAAATAATTTTTTTAAAATAATTCTTACAAGATTCAAATATTCAGTAGTTGTGATATTCATAATTTGATCTATCTCAAGAATTCACTTTCCATCTTGAGAGATCACCCAACTTTTGTATACTTTTATATCTGCTATAAAAATCCTTGAACCTGGAGATTAGGTTAAGGTATAGGCCCACCCACTTTGGTTCTATAGAGCCTAAAGTGAAAGGGAGGAGAATCATAATCGATCACTCTCATTCATTAGCCAAATCAGTGGGAGAATCCTGAAATTGAGTTAGGAAAGCTCATAGGATTTTCTAATCTGTTGATTTGGTAACCAAAACCTTACATCAGGAGTCACACAATGGAAGAAATAAAAAAAAATAGATGGGAGAATGTGAGATCAACCTTCTTATTACCAGATAATCAAATACAAAGGATCTAGAACATGCAGTCATACAGTCCAAGCATACAGACCTATTTCATGAACCTTTTGTAGGTTATCTTTTTATACTATCTATTCTAGAATATAGCTATAGAGATCTACAAATTTTTCTTTCTTTTGTATCTTCTATGTTTTTTAAGAGATCAATTAAAGGATTTTATAAATCCTTCACAAGCCATAAGTTGTCCTAAGAAATATTACATTTACCAATCAAAAGAAAATGTATTACAAATATAAGTCAGAACCCAAATCATAAGGATCTTCCTTAGATTGATGAGATATGAATTGTGATTGCTCAAGTAGGTTGGCCACATATGTAACAACATCAATAAATGTTCCCTTAATATTAATCAATCGGGAAAATCCTTTGTGAGATCACAAAATACAAACCGATTGTGAAACATGAATAATAGTTAAGTCCTGCCAAGAATCTATAAGATCTCATACATGAAGAAACTGAATAGGATGCGAACCTAGGGAAAGGTTCAAGAAGAGTGCATGAATCTACAAATAGGTTGACAAATGTAAAGGAACTGAATTGAATGAATGTTGAAATAAACATGAAGAATGAACTTGTAGAAAAATAAAAATAAAATATTTTCGGTTGTTGCAAGATTGCCAAGAACCCAATATGATCTTGCATCAGACACCCAATATTATTTGAAAAGTGAGCCTCTCACTTTCCTAGACTTAAGGAAACCCAAGATGGTCAGCCTAAACTTGAGAAATCCATGAATAATCCTGCATTTTTCTATCTTTCCACTTGAAAAGATACTCCTTATACTGTTCACGTCTTGTTCTTTTGCCAACTTTGCTATCCAAAATCTCTGCTATCTCTTCCATTTTCTTTCTAGGATACTACTGCTCAAAATCTAATTCATCACTATCATGAAAACTTGGTTCATGATACTTAGTTGAATCTGCAACATTATATATAGGTGAAATATCCATATCATCCAGTAACTTTACTTCATATGTATTCCTTGGATCAAACTTCCTTAAGATCTTGATGCAGGAGCATCTCGAGTCCTTGGTAATCCTATGTGACATTTGTCTATGTTGCTCGGTTTCTTCTTTGACCGAGTTGGTCAGTAGTTGGTCAGTTTCCTTTGGTTAATCGAGTGTGGTCAGTTATCTCCTAGGCAGTCAGTTGTTTCACTGGCGCTTGGTGATGCTTGTCTATTGCTCGGTCATCCTTGCTTACCGAGTAGTTTATTTTGAGTTTCTGTTGAGGTCAACTTGTGCTTTGATTATGGGTCATGGATTTAATGTTGGTATCCATCATTGGGAAGTGTGTGGTCCTAATCTAATCATTCCTTCCATTGATTTTGGATTTGAAGGTTGACTCAGTTTGGTAGCCTCTTGTATAAGTATAGTTGTTTGGTTAGCATTTACAAGTTAGTTTTTGATAGAAGATATGAGATAGTAGAAAGAAGATTGTTGGAAGATCCTTGCATGTTTAAGGACTTCTATAATTCATTGTAATATCTGGCCATAATCGAGAAGGCCTTACAACCCGACATGTATGAATCAATTTGAATGAAGTTAATACATCATTGATCCTGCTTTCTCTCTCTCACTGTGTTGTTGTTTCTTCTGCAAGTTATTGAGTGAGGCTAGATCTGTAGGGTGTGCCATCATTTGGCCCCTAAGGTCCCTGCCCTTGCATCAGGTGGTATCAGAGCCAAGTTGAGATTTGGATCTAGGTCTACGGATCTAGGTTTGTAGTTTCCTTCTTAAAAAGCCCTAGTTGAATTATTGTGGGGTGGTAGATTGCGATCTAACCTGCAATTGTAGAGGGTTTTCAGGATGGTTCGTGGGAGGTGAGAAGTAGATCCAGGATTGGTAGGCATGTTGAGACAACTTGTTTCTAGATTAGAAGTTGTGGAAACAACCCAAAGAAGAGGCAAACATCTTGAAGATGTTAGTGATGATGAAGTTGAAGTGGAACAAGGTGAATCGGAACCTACACCTATGATGGATCAGGGTGAGGAAAGATTCTTGAAGGCATTGACAAGTTTGAAGTCAAAACCACATTTCAATCCTCTTGAATATAGTGGGAAATTAGATTATGATGAATTGATAGACTGGATCACTGAAATGGAAAAGTATTTTGAGTATGAGAATGTATCTGAAGAGAAGAATGTGAAAATTATAGGCACAAAGTTGAAAGGTCACACATCCTTTTGGTGGGAACATCTACAATTGGATCAGAAAAAGAAAGGCAAATACAAAATCAAGGTATGGAATAAAATGGTGAAAAAATTGAAAGGAAAGTTCTTACCTTGTGATTATCAGATTAACCTAGTTAGGTGAATGCAAAGTCTAAAGCAGAAAGATAGCTCGGTAAAAGAGTATACTGAGGAATTCTACATATTAGATATCAGATCTAGACATGATGAGGATGATGTGGAAAGAATTTCTAGATACCTGAATGGTCTGAGAGTTTCCATCCAAGAGGAAATCAGTTTGGTCAAATTGGAGAACATTGAAGAGGCATATCAATTTGTATTGAAGGTCGAGGAGAAATTGAATGAGAGACATGAACAGAGACAAAGAGGTCGAGGTGGTAGATTCCCTAGAGCAAGAGGTAGATCTTATGGTGAAAATAGTAGATCTGAACCTGAAAAGACAAATCTAGACAAAGGCAAGACTGAGTGGAAAGGTGAAAGTTCATCTAGAGGTAGAGGTAGTAACTAACAAGGTAGTTATAGCAGAGGTAATTTCTAAGGAACTTGTTACAATTATGGAGAAGAAGGACATAGATCTTTTGAATGTACACATGCTAGTAAGAAGGCTGGTACCAGTAGAAATGATTTGGTGCAAGAAGAATCACCGAATGAACCTGAGAAGGAGAATAACTTGATACTAAGGAGAGCACTGTGGAATGAAAGTAAAAAGGAAGATTCGGTAAGGAAAATTTTGTTCAAGACTAGATGTAAAGTTTCTGACAAAGTTTGGAAGGTAATCATTAACTGTGGTAGCTTAGAGAATTTGGCATCTGAGGAGATGGTCACAAAGTTGCAGTTGGAAAGGTTGGAACATCTGAAGCCTTATCAAATTTCATGGATCAAAGATGAGCATACACTCTTGGTAAGTGAACAATGTTATGTGAATTTGAAGATTGGAAAGTAGTATGATAAGGTGTTGTGTGATATCATGCCTATGGATTGTTATCTTATTTTGTTGGGTAGACCTTGGCAATATGATAGACATGCTATATATGATGGGAGATTACATAAGTATGCTATTGTGGCTGATGGAAGAAAACAAATCTTGTTATCTTTGATGGAAGAACCTATTAGTAATGTTTGCACATCTATGAAAGTTTGTTTGATGGAAGGAAGAAAATTTGTTAAGGATCTGAAGAAGAATGATGTATGTTTTTCTATGATTCCTAACAAACCAAGTAAGAAAACAAAGGATAATGTCCCTAAGGAGATTGATAAGTTACTCACAAAGTATAGTGATATCATTTATGATAATGTACCTAATGGTTTTCCACCAAAGAGAAGTATTGATCATTGCATGGATCTAATCCCTAGAGCTAGTTTACTGAATAAGGCACCTCATCGGTTGACACCTACCAAGAATCAGGAATTGAACCACTAGATTCAAGAGTTGCTGGATAAAGGTTTGATGAGAGAAAGTTTGAGTCCTTGTGTAGTACCTATGGTATTGGCACCTAAGAAGAATGGATAATGGTGAATGTGTATTGATTCTAGAGCAATCAATAAGATAACTGTGAAGTATAGGTTTCCTATACCGAGAATGGATGATATAATGGATAGTTTGATTGGAGCAAAGTATTTCAAAAAGATTGATTTGAAAAGTGGGTATCACCAGATCAGAATTAGAGAAGGTGATGAATGGAAGACTGCTTTTAACACAAAAGAAGGTTTGTATGATTGGTTGGTTATGCCTTTTGGTTTAAGTAATGCACCGAGTACTTTTATGAGGTTGATGAATGAAGTTCTAAAGAAATTCTTGGGTAAGTTTGTGATTGTATATCTTGATGATATTCTGATATTCAGTAAGACTAGAGAAGAACATTTGTTGCATGTTAGACAATTTTTACAGAGATTGAAAGAAGAAAAGTTGCTGATAAATCTGAAAAATTATTCATTCATGAAAGAGGAAATTATGTATTTGGGATTTGTAATTTCAGCTGATGGTTTGAAGATGGATCCTAAAAAGGTTGAAGCTATTCTGAATTGGCCTACACATGTGAATGCTAGTGAGGTAAGATCATTTCATGGTTTGGCAAGTTTTTACCGAAAGTTCATAAGGAATTTCAGTTCAATTTGTAATGCTATGATTGAGACTATGAGAGGGGATAAAAGAGAATTCAAGTGGACACATGGAGCTGATAAAATTTTTGAGACTTTGAAGTAGAAGGTTGCTAAATTTCCTGTTTTGGCATTGCCTAATTTCAATAAGGTATTTCAAGTGGAATGTGATGCAAGTGGTAGTGTAATTGGAGCTGTGTTGAGTCAAGAAGGTAAACCTATTTCTTTCTTTAGTGAAAATTTGAATGATGCTAGAAGGAAATATTCTGTGTATGATCAAGAATTCTATACTATTGTTCAAGCACTGAAGAAATGGAGACATTATTTGATACCGAGTGAATTTGTGTTGTATACTAATCATAAGGCTTTACAATACTTGGGTAGTCAGAATAAGTTGAATCAGAGACATATGAAATGGGTTGAGTACTTGCAGAGTTATACATTTGTGATAAAACATAAGAGTGGAGTCACTAACCAAGTTGTTGATGCATTAAGTAGAAGAAGATCTTTGATGACCGAGATGAAAATTGAAGTTCTTGGTTTTGATGAGATGAGAGATTTGTATGAAATTGATCCTAATTTTTCTAAGCTGTGGAGAAAGTACATAGCACCTATTCAAGATCGACCGAGTACAAAATGGGAAGAATATTTCATTCAAGAAGGTATGTTGTTTAAAGGTATTTAGTTGTGTATATCGAGAGGACAAATGAGAACTAACTTGATGAAGGAGAAACATTGTAGTGGTGTGGCTAGACATTTTGGTATTGATAAAACTTTGAATTTGCTTAAGGAGAAATAATTTTGGCCACAATTGTATAAAGATGTTCATAAATTTGTGAAAAGTTGTGGAATTTGTCAAGTAGAAAAAAGAGTAAGTCAAAATACTGGATTGTATACACCGATTGTTGTACTTGAGGAACCTTGGATTGACATCAATATGGATTTTGTTCTTGGCTTACCGAAGATAGTAAGAGGTAATGATTCTATATTTTTTGTGGTAGATAGATTTTCAAAGATGGCATATTTTATACCTTGTAGAAAGACATCAGATGTCGTACATGTAGTAGATCTTTTCTTTAAGGAAATTGTCAGATTGCATGGATTACCAAGGAGTATTATCTCTGACTAAGATAGTAAATTTGTTGGATACTTTTGGAAGACTCTTTGGAGAAATTTTGGCACTGAGTTGAAATGTAATTCTACATTTCACCCACAAACTGATGGATAGACAGAAGTTGTAAACAAAAGTTTGGGAAATCTTTTGAGATGTTTAGTTGGAGACACACCTAGTAATTGGGATTCTATGTTGGTGCAAGCAAAGTTTGCATACAATAATTCAGTGAATAGGAGTACAGGGAAAACACCATTTGAGATTGTAAATGGCATATAGCTGAGAGGTATATCTGATTTGAGAGACATTGCTGATGAAAGTAAGAGAAGTGCTGAAGGAGTGAAATTTGCTGAGTACATGAATAAATTGCATGAAGATGTGAAAATCAAGCTGGAAGAGAGTAATTAGAAATACAAAGAAAGAGTTGATAGATCAAGGAGACATAAGACTTTTGATGTTGGTGATGAAGTGATGGTTCATTTAACAAAATGTCAATTTCCTGCTGGAACATATGGGAAGTTGAAGATGAAGAAGTTTGGACCTTGCAAGATTTCAAAGAAATTTGATAGTGGAAATGCATATGAGATTGAGTTACCTAATGACATGGACATATCACCGATTTTCAACATTGCTGATTTGTATGAGTATCATGAACCTGATGAAGACATGATGGTACTGATGGAATATCCTAAGAAGCATAATGAAAAAGTTGAACAGATTTTGGAACAAAGAATTGGCAAGAGTACAAGAGGTAAACAATATATGGAATATCTGGTAAAGTGGAAGAATAGACCAATTGAAGATAGTTCATGGATTTCATAGTCTAAGTTGGATGCAGCTCAGACTAGACCTACTAAATGATTTGGAGAATCATTTCTAAATAACCCCAGGTGTTTGATGTAGGAGCATCTCAGGTCCTTAGTAGTCCTGTGTCACCAAAAAGATTTTGAAGTTTGTCTGTGTTGCTCGGTTCTTGCTTTGACCGAGTTGGTCAATTTCCTTTGGTTAATCAAGTGTGGTTGGTTATCCCCTAGGTGGTCAGTTCTTTCAATGGCACTAGATGATGCTTGTCTATTGCTTGGTCATCCTTGCTTACCAAGTAGTTTATTTTGAGTTTCTATTGAGGCTGACTTGTGCTTTGATTATGGGTCATAGATTTAATGTTGGTATCCATCATTGGGAAGTGTGTGGTCCCAATCTGACCATTTCTTCCATTGATTGTGGATCTAAAAGCCGACTCAGTTTATTAGACTCTTGTATAAGTATAGTTGTTTGGTTAGCGTTTAGGAGTTAGTTTTTGATAGAAGATAGGAGATAGTAGAAAGAAGATTGTTGGTAGATCCTCACATGTTTGAGGACTTCTATAATTCATTGTAATATCTAGCCATAACCGGGAAGGCCTTATAGACCGACATGTATGAATCAATTTCAATGAAGTTAATACATCATTGATCCTACTTTCTCTCTCTCACTGTGTTGTTGTTTCTTTCATGAGTTTTTGAGCGAGGCTGGATTTGTAGGGTGCACCATCATTTGGCCCCTAAGGTCCCTACCCTTGCGTCAGATCTTACAAGGTCAAAACTTACTCATCTTAAGCTTTTTATATGTTCCAATAGGAAACCTTCCTTTCTTCATATATATGATTACTCCATCCCCTACTTGGAATTCCTTGTACCTCCTCTTCATATCTTCTTTCTCTTTATATGTTTGATTCACTATCTCCAAATGTTGTTTAACTAGGTTGGGTAAGCTACTCATGTTTTCTATGAATTCTTGTTCTTCTGCACTCCTCTTGTCTTCATGATTGATATCCCTTAATTTTGATACTCCTTTAGAATTAAAACCAATAACTACCTCAAATGTTGTCTTCCTTGTGCTCCTATTTATTGAGCTATTATATGAAAACTCTTCTTGTGCTAGAACTAAATCTCAATTTCTAGTCTTTTCTCCAACAAACCATCTGAGTAAGTTACAAAAACTCCTATTCACTACCTCTTTTTATCCATCTATGTGTGGATGAAATGTAGAGATAAACTTCAATTATATATTCATCTTCTTCTAAAGTGTCCTCCAAAAATACCCAACAAACTTACTATCCCCGTTTGAAACTATACTCTTAGGGAATCCATGTAACCTCACAATTTCCTTGAAAAACAAGTTTGCTACATGTGTTTCATATGTTGTCTTCTTACAAGGTATAAAATGAGCCATCTTTGAAAACCTATCCACTATAAAAAATATAGAATCATTATCTCTTTATGTCTTCGGTAACACCACTACAAAATGCATGCTAATGTCCTCCCAAGGTTTTGTTGACACCATTAAAGGTGTATATAATCCAATATTCTAACTACTTCCTTTTGCAACTTGATAAATTCTACAAATTTGAACAAACTTTCTGACATCCTTATGAATTTGAGGCCAAAATTAATTCTCACTCACTAAAGCCACTATCTTTTCAAAACCAAAGTGTCCAACTAATCCCCCACAATGTTTTTCCTTAATCAGATTATCCATCATAAAAATTCTAGGTATACACAAATGAATTCCTCTAAATAACATACCATCCTGAATGAAATAATCCAACCATTTGATTCAGTCTTCTATAGTAGGTTCTATGCATGCTTTCCAAGGTTCAAAAAAGTCACGGTCATTTTAATACAAGGTCTTCAATTCATCAAATAACAATAGTTCAATTCTCATCTCTATTAACAAGGTCCATCTTCTACTTAAAGTATCAACAAATTATTTTTTTTACCACTCGTATGTTTCAATAT
Source organism: Chamaecyparis obtusa (assembly GCA_027943335.1). Lineage (NCBI taxonomy): Eukaryota > Viridiplantae > Streptophyta > Pinopsida > Cupressales > Cupressaceae > Chamaecyparis > Chamaecyparis obtusa. Next base: position 167,356 of record BSBK01006927.1, on the reverse strand, counting down.
TGTAAGAATTTGCAAATAGAAAAGATTGAATCAAGGATCTAGAATTAAAGAAAATCATAAATACAAGAGAGATGATATGAATGCAATGATTTATGATTGAATTGATCCAATGAATTTCCCTTATTGAATTATTTACATAATAGGCCTCCTTATATAGGAAAGGCGATAAGAGATGATGATAAGGAGTTGATAAGCTGTCACCTATGCTAGGTGTAATCACATGTCCACCAAATGTGGATAGTCCTCTATTATGCAATGAAGTATGTGCAATAGGATGAGGATGATAATGTGATATGAGCACTAAAGGTGGATCTTGCACCTAAAGTGGAATTTCTCCTACACCATGTGCTTAATTGAGGTGCAAACTCCTTGGTGTCTCAATGGGAAATTACTATGCAATGCATTATCCTAAGTAAGATTATGTAAAGTGTAATTAGGAATATTTAATTATACCAACACCCCCCCTTAAGTGAAACTTAGGGGAATGCAATTAAACTCACAATGCAAGATGGGTCCCGACTACTAGGCCATGTTAGGTAGCCATGTACAATATGCAATGCAATACATGAAATGCAAAACTCTCATAAAGTGGAGAAAGAGGTAAAACCTCATGGGAAAACCCTCCCCCAAAAAGAGAGAAGAAAAAAAGATGCAAGGATGGATGAAGTACTCAAGATCCTCCAAGAACTACATACATCATGTATATACAAAGAGTTATCCTCCCATAAGAAGGATAGTTGGAGACATGATATCCCCCCCATAATGAAGAATCTCCCATGTTGATGAAGAGGACCTACAAACAAAACATAAGCTAGTTCTTACAAGAAAAATGTCTCCCCTTAGGAAGAAATAGATACATCAAATGATGAAGAAGCCAATCCATGTGAAAATGGAAGGAGGAAGAAGATGAAGGTCTCCATGTATGAATCTCTGAAGACTGAATAGGTCTCTCCAAGCTCAAAGAATCTATCACCTCGTGGGAAAAATCAAGTGAAGAAGGAGAAGAATCAAGAGTGCCAATCTCCAAAGAAGGTGAAGAAGTATCTCCAACTATGATGCTATCATCAAAGAGAAGAGAAACCCCCTCATGTAAGTCTCCCAAATCTGCATCATGAGAATCAACAAATGCTGAAAAGGCATCCAAGTAGTCATCACATTCTGCAAGATGTGAAACACTATGATCATCATGTTGAATACTAGAGCCCATGTCTAAAGAATTAGGAGGTGGAGGAGTAGGAAGATAAACACTTGTCTCAACAAAAAATGATTCAAGTGTCCACAGTTCTCCTCACATACATAATTATCCCTTAGCAAAGGGATGTGTACATAATGAATATCATTATCATCATCAAAAAAATGTGAAAAAGAATACAAGCGTGATGTATGATCAACAAATCCCATAGCTATGAAATATTTATTCTCCATGTCCCTAATGTAGACATAATTAGGAGTGAACTCAAGAATTTTACCTTGTGCTCCATGTGTAATTTGATAAAATATAGAAATTAGATTAGTGGTCAAGGATGGTACACAAAGAAAATTATCAAATGGCCCCTCTCCCACAGGAATATAATCTTTCCCACAAACTCTCATGTATGTGTTGTTATCCATAAAAATATTAGGATAATTACAAGGCTCAATAAAAGAAAATATATCCATAGAAGATGCCATATGATGTGATGCTCCTGAATCAAGAAGCCATTTACCTTGCTCAGGATTTGTGGAAGCCAAGAGTGCTTGTCCTTTACCTTTATCTTTGGATGATGATGGAGATGTAGAAGGTGCCAAATGTGTAGAAGAAGGAGTAGACACTGATGAGGGAAACTTAATATTGTTCTTTTGAATAGTGTGAGTTAGCTCATCAACCTTCTTTTGAAAACACTTATGCTCACCATGTTCATCTTTTTACAATATGCACATTTATCCCTCTTTCTTCTAGATGATCCCTCTCTTAAAGAGGACTTGGATTCAGTAGTATTGTGTGAACGAGATTCATTACCTTTTTCATGAGGCTTAGGATCATTATGTTGTTTCTTTCATTTTCCATTAGAAGCCTTTGTTGTGGACTCATTTGCAATCAATGCATGATGTATGGAAGACTTCAATTGACCCATGTGTGCCAACTTTTCTTGTTCCCTTGTGAGTTGAGCTGCAAATTCATGAAGAGAAGTGTAGTACCCCTCCATAATTTTCTTTTCTTTTATCTTTTCCAAACTATTTTAGGCCACTTTTATGTGTGCATTGATATTTCAATTTTATTAGGACTTTAGATGTATGACACTTCATGGTGAATTTTAATAAATGGATATTTATGCTATTTATATTGATTTAGTTATGTGTTGTTAGTTATGATGATGTTATACTTATTTCAAAATGACATTTATGATGATGATTATACTTACCCCATACTTGATTGTGTCTGGTGTTCATGTATGCTTTTATATTTCTATTTGATGTGCTTGATGTGGTTGAGGGATAGAGTCGTAGTTACTTACTTGCGAGATCCACATGGTTGGCCGATCCCTGCCATTGTCTGTTATATCTCTATACATATATGCACATGCTTGTCTCTTATGTAGGGTTGAAGGTACCAGGCATCAACTTCCCTGAATTATCAGGATGAGTGTTCCCTATCGCTAGTCTCAATGGAAAAAGAGGGGAGATAATATTCAGTTCCATATCCTAACCTAAGCCATAATATTGTCCTGAAATAGTGGACAAGATTCTATCATTCCTACCCTTTTTAAACTCATCCAGTTAATGTGAGTTTATACCCTTGTTCTTGAGTATGAATGTGGGTCCTTAGGTCCTTTTGATTCTTTTGATTTGTGGTTATTGGTGTAATTTCTATATTTATATCATTCTATTTTTAACTGTGAGATATTATTTAATTGCAAATTAAATAAATGTAATTATTTAGTTTAATTATTATTTAAAAGTTTATTGTATGGTGGAAGTAATTAATTAATGAAAATTAATTAAATACACGCACCTTAGAATTATGTAATTATAAATTTACCCTTTTTCAATTGAAATGCATTAGTTAATTTAAGGGTTAATTTAGCATGTGGAAATCATTTTAGACTAAATGTTTTATTTTTAAATTGAATACATTAAGTTGCACAATCATAATTGAATAAAATAAAATTAAATGTATTAGTTAAAGTTTGGTTAAGTGTTTCCAACAAATGGCAAAGTGGGGAAGAGACTTTAGTTCAATTGAAATTGAACTGAAAATCAAAGCTTAATTCATGCAAAGCTTTTGGAGTCAAGTTCAAACTCTTGCATGTGGAAGGTAATTCCTATATGTTGAGGGTTTAACCATTATTCTACTACATAGGTTTTGGAGATTTTTGGGTGTGAAGGTTTTCTTTGGGGGCAATTTTCTGGCATCTTGGATTTCTTGTCTTCAGATCTGGTCTTCGTTCGAATATTTTTCTTTGATTTTTGAGGTAGGGTTTGATTTTATTTATGAGTATGTTATTTTGTAAATTTCAAAATGTACTGTATTCTTCGTGCCTGGTTGTGTGCTTGTCTGGATCTCTACTCTATGTATCTCCCTCTCTCTTCGTGCTGCATGCATTCATTGCTTTCAGTTTTAAGATTAGATGTGATTAGGATTTCAATCTTTTTAAGGAATTAAACTGTATTAAATGAAGTTGAGAAAATACCTGTGATTGTGGAAATAAATTGATTTGGAATGTTATCTGTAATAATATATATATACAGTATGTAAATGGCAATATATATATTTATATAAATATATTTACTGGTTTTAACTAAACTAAATTAAATTAAATTGAAATAAATTTTTTTAAAAAAAATTAATTTAAAATTAATCAAAGGTTTGGAGGGGCATTAATCCCCCCCAAACCCCTCATGACACCCTATAAAGGGAGGGGTGTCGTGCAGCAGTATCCGCGGGTACAAACGCATGTCAGTTCGCCCCCCATAGGGGTGGTTGTCATGTGACAGTACCCTGCAGGGTACTGACACGAATCAGTACCCTCCTTGACGTGGACCCCTCCTTTATTTGTATTATTATTGGTTTATTTTTTTTAAATGTCATTTATTAATGATTATTATTTGGTTTATTTTTAAATAGCAGTTCAATAATGATTATATGGTTATTTTAAATGGCTTTTAATAATAATAATTATTTGATTTAATTTTTAAAGGGTTTTATCATTATTATTATTATTATTATTTTTGTTAAGGGGTAATTTTGTTTAAAATTTAGTAATTAGTTGTTTAATTACAATGCATGGGTTTTGTTTTGTTATATAGCTACTTATTTTTATATATTTAAGATATAAAATATAGGTACTATTGTAGTGCCCCTCCAATGGTGATTCAATAAGGAACTATTTTGGTATGTGAACCCTCCATCTTTTCAAGTAAATTGTTAGTTGAGATTTATGTTAGGCCTATGCTAGTCCAGACATAGATGTATGCTTAAGTTGATACGAATTAGAGTCTAATTATTCATTCATATAATTGCATTAGCCTTAACATCACTGCATGGTTTATGAAGTGAAGAGTAAGTTGATAAAGGTAATGTAGTGATCTCTCTTAATGGTGTAGTTTCATGTGCTTCTAGCATTTGATCATGATGTCCTTGGATCATTTGCATTTAATGATTTTATTATGAACTATTTGTTTACTAGAATATTTAACTATTCCTTATAAGTATTGGTATTAATTATCACCTTAATATAATATAATTAAAATATAATTAAGGTGAGACAAGATAGTTTGTCGATATTAACATTATTCAATGTGTATTTTAGCTATGGTTTATAGTGTGGTGTGATAAATTTAACGTCAATGATAATCTTATGTGTTTCTTGATACATGAAGATATTAATGTCATTGCTACTCCAAATTATAGATAACATTAGTTATTGATTAGTTAATACTAATATTAATGGTGGCACTAATGATGTTACAGTAAACACGAAGGTAATATATAAATATCAATTATTATTATGAATGTTAGTGTTGCAAGAGTCAGTCATATGATAAGTTAAAATCATTATTACTGAATGAGTGATAGACACATTTTCAGTTGAGGGGAAAATCAATTAGATTAAAATGATTAATAAATAGATTTTATTTTTTAAACAATATGGGAACATGCATGAAATTAAATAAGTTCTGAATTGATTAGTAAATTATTGTTAAATTTAATGAAAATATTAAGTATGGCTAAATTAACACTCTCAATCATCACCTGCAATAAGATAACGATAAATTTTTATACAAATGTCTTGCTCTCATTAAAGAGAGTGAGTTGCCAATCTTATATTGGTGGGTGGACGAGATTGAATGGAGGAGGTGACATACCTTACAACATTCTATCAGATGAGAGTTTTGGCATTCATATATTATAATGCACTTCACGAGAATAGACCATATGCTTATCAGGGTTGATGTCTTGGGAGATGGAAAAGGAAAACAATCTCTTCACTCAATAGAAACATTAATGGCGGTCATATAGATGTTTGGAAATGACGTGAGTAAGAAGAAATCTAGAGTCATAAGATCATTACCAATTCTCTAATATTCAATATCATACTGATCATAACTACCTCTCCGTTTCTCATGACATTGGAAAAATAAAACAAATAAAAAGACCATGATATTTGGAACTTCTTTCAAGGAAGTAAAGTATGAATACATTTATTTTCATCATTTGGGGTGTGACAAATGTCAACTGGTTTTGGTGGATTCTATTAATGCTGCACAGTATACGATTTATGGGTTCCTGATCACTAAGAAGGGGTTCCACTTTTTTTGGGTAGAGATAGCGAATGACCTGCAAGAAGGGGGAGGAAAATACTACAAATTCATCTTCAATTCATTTGAGAAATTGAACCTTATTCATATGTTAACCAACTTCCATCCCTTATAAAATGTGATAGAAATGTCATGCCCAAAATTTAACCAACCAAAAATGCAACAAATTTTTATTTATTACTGAAATGTTTAGAGAGTAATGTACAAAGGCTAAGTGTAAGTTGACATTAGTTAAGTCAGCCACATTCTAGGATCAAGTCTTGGAGAGCGATAAGCTAAGGAGTAAAAAATGACAGTGTGAGTCTAGCGGATTAAAGTTCATCACTATTGTTGTAAAAGTCAGAGTTCGGATAGCGGAAGCCTAGTGTATACAATTTCCATATAAAACTTCGGTTCATGATATAATCCAGGTATCTAGGGCATTAGCCATCTATCCAATTTAATACCAATTAACCAATTTCTTAATAAATGTACGTATACCTAGGTTATGACTTCTGAATAAGGTTGTCCGATTGGGTAGGTAACTTATGCCACAATATTAGTTCAAGAGGTTACTTCATTGATAATCAAATTTTACTTATAATCTAACAATTAATCTAGTAGTGTTAATTAGAATATAATGTCATCTAATCTTTCAGGGAAATGACGACTGTATTACCCCTCTACATCACTTTCTTATAGAATAATTTTATTAAGGCAATTCATTTCATTTGAACATAATCCTAAGAATCAATAACGATTTACAATTTAAATAAAACCCAACTATCTAATATTGATGATTTTATTTCAACTACTTTACAAGAAAATGAAATGAACTAAATAATTAACTAATTGATTTATTAGTATTTAAATCTGGACATATTAATAATAAATCTCCTATCCATAATAAATCTCCTAACTATCAACTAATTGAGTAAGGGGATTTAATAACAATTAATAGGTGAAACTAATAAACAAATTAACAAATCTAAAAAAACAATCCTACTAACTATTATTAAATACTTTATTTTAACTATATAACATTTGGACAAGATAAACCATCAATTTAACACATTGCTTTATTAATAGATAATAACTAAGACATATTACCCGTAAACTATTAATTAGTGATTAAATTTATTACTAAAAGTTTAATCATCAAAATGGAATTAAAAACTATTAGCTAAGATTATTATTAAAAGACTATGACAAATCCTACAATTAGTCCTAATCATTATCTACTAAGACTAGCCTATCCTATCACCTCACATCCCCAAAGGCCCACTTGCCAAGTGGGTGGGGTGACAAGACCCCAAATCCTAAAGAAGGGCTGCAAATAAAACACCAAATAAATCCTATCAAAAAATATCTTCCATAGCATATGTTGGTTTATATGACAAGAGGTTTGGGACCCACCAAAAAGGCTTCCCCATTCTAATGCACCAAAAACAAGGAAGTGGAGAGAATGTCAAAGTCATGAAGTAAATATTATGTCATGTCAAAAAACATATTAAGGCAAGGATTTCAAAATTCATGAGAGATATAAAGATAAAGAATAAGTTTAAAGACCTTGTGATTTGGAGGGCCCACCAAAGGACACATCAACTCACCCCCAAACACATGGATTTATGCAAGGAAAGGGGGAGGCTAAATAAAAACTTAAACTACGCCCAAAGAAAAAAAGTACATATGGGGAAGGGAGACATTGTCTTAGGGGAATATATTGAATGCTAAGACAGCCCAAAAGTTGGATGGGGAGATGGGGGAAAATATGTCAAGTCAAGACTTTGATTAGGTGTCAGGTCTTGAATAAAGGAACAAGCAATCACACAAGGAGAGGGGGATATATTAATTGCCATCCCCTAGCAACCTACATATGGTAGTGGAAAGGTAAGGGAGGAGTATGTGGGTGGGACCCACGAGGACACTCCATCCCTTAAACTATTGTTTTTTATTTATATTATTAAATGATACTATTGCCACTACAACTTGTGCCCATTTATGGGATAAAAGGTGTAAGGGTAGGTTAGTATATAAAAATCCTTTTTATTAATATTATGTCTATCTTCACTATTATCATTGATTGACTAGGAATTAGTCATTAACAACTAGGTTATGCCAGGGTTTAATTAACTCTAATTAGGAAAGAATATTGGGAAGGGAATATTCTCTATGGTAAGGGAATTATTTCCCTTTCCATACAAATTCCAAGAGCATTTTTGCTCTAAAAATCTGTAAAGTGTCATTTGTATGGTTTTGTCATTTCTCTTTTTTTTTATTTCATTGTTTGTTTTAGGAGAGCCAATTAAATGCGTTTATTTATTCTATTAGTGTATTATACTAAGGAGACTATGATTTGAATATTAGTTGTATGTGATTTTACATAATATTCTAGCATGCTTAAATATTCATTGTTACTTGCTTCTTTTTGGAGGGATTAGAGTTTGCAAAATTGTTTTCAACTAAGGTGTTGATCTCTTTGAAATTGGAGTTTGTTCAAGGAGAGTTTGAATGTATGAACTTGAAAATTACTATCAAATACATTATAAATATTACTAACTTTTCATTCCCAATAAACTTTACTTCTATGAAACTAATGCATTACTTTCCTTATCAACCTTGGAAATCATTTTACAAAGAAAGATTAACTTCACTATAGAATACAATAAGCATGAAGATAAGGATTCATCATTTTTATTATGGTAATTCCTTCAAATACAAATACACATTCCTCATGATGGAGAAGTCTTCACATTTGAATGACTAACATACAATGTTCCATTTCTTGATGAGCTATTTCATAATGAAAGAAGGCATTCCACATAATACTTGAAGAAGGATTTCAATAAACATTAAAGTATGCAACAAAAGAAGAATCTTATTACAAAGATCAACAATTCAAAATCAAAAGATGCCTCCACACAACCACACCAAAAAGTGAACTTCTTCAAAGCTTTTCCACAAGCTCCTTGACTTCAAACTTGCAAATACATGAGGAGAACCATGGGAAGCTCACCTCCCATCCAAGGTCTCAAGGAGACCACCCTCGAGCTTGGAGAAACAAGGCTAAATGGGTATGCTCAAGAAAAATGCTCACAACAATACACATATGCATATACAACAAATAACTCCCTCCCAAGGCTTCACAAATGAGTTTTCCAAACTCATTAAGAAGGGTGAAGGTGGGATTTTCTAATGAGGAGAATGCCATTGCATTTACATTTTCTCAACTTGAATATTTAATTACTTCTTCAATGCTACATTTTCAAACCTCCATTCACAAACTTTCATTATCAACATCCTCAAGATGGAAGGAAACAAATGGCTTCATGGTGCCCATACCCCATGAATTTGTCCCTCTTCTCCAAGAGAAGAGACTCTCACTCCAATGGAGAGCCCAACTAACCCCTTCACCCAAGGCCACTTCTTCCCTTCCCAAAGGGTGAGTAATGCCTTACTCCCATGAACAAAATTTCCCCATTCAAACAAAAAATAAAACCATAAACATGAATTCAACCCAAATCTCATCGCATACAATACAATATCACAACAAAACATAGAATCCATATGCAAGAGAGAACAAGAACAACATGCTAATCTATTGGAAACAACAAGAAAACTTCCATGGCAATGAGTAGACCAACCTTCACAAGTGTTATGGGAAAATGATCTTTGAGAAGAGCCCAAATCCCTTTTTCCTTTCCTCCTCCAAACCTAATTGTCTCTAAAATTAGAGAGTGGGTGAACACCCACTAAGTCTCTCCCATCCCACTAAAAATGCCTCTAAAATGTACTCAACAACTAGCATTAATTGGGACATGACACCCAATTCTTAGTCTGCCATATTGTCTCCCCTCTTAATTGTGGGTTTGGCAAAGAGTGTGGGGCAACTTAGAATGCATGTGGCCACTTCCATTTTCGCCACTTTTGAAAAGTAGGCTTTTTGGAGGCCCATCATGAGGTTCTAGGCTTTCCCATAGGCAAAAAATAACCCCCAACCCAAGGTACCTACTTAGGGTTAGCTAATTTAGGCTAAAAATACACCCTAAGATCACTTTTGACCCCTCTAAAGTAGCCCTAAAGTCCAAATCCGAGTTCCCAACTTGATGTGATCCCTACATGACATCTACAAGCAAGTGAGAATTAATATAATATTATAAGGGGTTAGGAGGTTCGTCACAAGCCCTAATTGACATGTCATCCTTCACATATTCAATAGAAGTGTCAAGTGACATTAACAAAATACACATCACGTCCACTATGACATGTCCTAATTGGCAACATGAAGTTAAACTAATAACACACATGCAAGTCACATTACAATGAGTTCACATTACAACAAGGTTTTCAATTCCATGTCAGATTAAACTTTGGCTTACTCAATTCACATATGTTTAGCCTTGATTTTTCAAATAATTCCATGGTTTTCTTTCCTGCACACTAAACTCGAGCATTAGTAGTCCAAGGTAATAAACTCACATGAAATATACATATTCAATTCGTAAATAGCAACCTAAATCAATATGTAGAATTCAATTCTAATTACAATTTTTCATCCAATAATGTTTAAACATCATAACTTCATAAACATCATAACATATCATCCATGAAATTATCAAATCTAATTATGATAAAGTCTTTTCATCAATTCACATAACTAAACATGCATAATCAAAATTGATGACATATTCTAGGTTCTAATCCACATCAGAATGTAGTCCACATAATATAATAATCATGATCAACATAATATCTCGAGTCTCTATCAGGATAATCAAAAGGTGTATCAATGTATCAAATAATGAAGTATGAGAATGTAGACTAATTAGTAGTGCTATTATGGGTTGGGGTGAGGCCACACATCTTCCCCCCCTAGGCATGAACATCCTCCTAGAGTTCATCAAAAAGGTATGGGTACTGTGATCTCATTTATGCTACATCCTCCCATGAAGCCATGACCTCATCATAACAATCTCACTGGACCCTAACTTGGTCCAAGTCTCTACCTCGAAGTGCCAGGGTTCGTCAGGATAAAATGTGGATGGGCTCCAAGGCTATCTGTAGTACCCCACCTGTAGTTTGCTTTTAGGTTTCTTTTTGTTTTAGTTGTATGACATAATTCTTTTAGGTCACTTTTGGATGTGATCGATTATTCTGTTAATAAATGATGATTATGGATTATTGTTCATTTTATGTGTACCATGCGATTGCCTAGATTAGATGATGGTATCATTTTTTGTTATGTTTATGTTTTATATTGATTTATGGTACTGATCCCATACTGGCATGTGTATGGTTATCATGTGAGTGTATCTTGTTTGGCGTGTTTGTGTGGTAGAGGATGGAGGCGTAGTTACTTTCATAGTCAAGATCCACATGATTGACTATACCCTATCATTGTCTTATATGTATTATTGTATGTACATGCTTCATCTTATGATGACATGTTTGTAGGTACAGGGCATCATCTTTCCTGAATTGGCAGGAGTGAGTGTGCCCACAAACATTCATCTCAATGGTAAAGAGGGGAGATAATACACATACCCAAAACCCTAACATAAGCCTAATTGTCCTAGGATTGGACAAGTGTTTGTTTGACTACCTTACCCAAATTCACCTAGTTGGAATGAATTCGTGGATCCCATTCTTGAGACTGTGCATGGTTTCAATTTTCTTGATTTTATTGTGCTTGATCTTATTTCACTTGATTCAGTTGATTTATGTTTATATATGGTATTTTATGAGATTATTAATGTTAGGTGCATAGTTGAATTTAGTGAATAATTATGCTTCTATGTTTAATCGAGAAAATTAGTCTAAAGTCATTTATTTGATTAATTGGAATTAATTGATTATTCAAATTGAAATTAGATTTAATTGTGCTTGAGTGTATTATTAAATAATTAAATATTTAATTGCATGTTCTAGGATTCTTTAGATATTTAATTTATTTAATATGTGTTTTAATTATTAACATGTGCCTAATTGTAAATGATTTGAATTATGCTTGCATATTTTATTAAATAATTAAATAATTGATTTGCATGATTTTAGGATGCATTAAGTATTTAATTTATTTTAATAATGAATTTATATTATAACATGTGCATAATTGAAAACAAATTTGTTTTCAAAAAGTGAACTAGTTTTCAAAATTCAAAGTTGAGTTGTGCAAAATAAAAATATTTTAATTTATTAATTATGATTTTCTTTCAAAATTGGAATTGGAGTTTGATTAAGAGTTATCTGTTGAGTCATCTCTGGGATCGACATGAAAGGGGGAATTGAATCCCTAATAGGGGGAATTGCATTCATTTGGAGATGAGATAGGTTTTGGAGAAGATTTTTGGGGAGAGCTTGTGTGTTTGGAATTTTGGGAGATTTGTAGATTGTTGTGGTTGCTTGTTGTTTTGGGCTTGATTGTGCATCTGGATCTGGTTCCTTCTTTCATCATAGTTTTCAGATTTGCAGATAGGATTGGATTTGGAAGAAATCTCACTCTCAGATCTTCAATAGGGGTTTCATTATAGTTTCTGGCATTGGATCCAAGGTAGGATCTAGAATTCTTGTTGTGTGCTTTCTATTATTTTATCTGGTAAAATTTTGTGTTTGAGTAGATCTGAATTTATCTCATTAGATCTGTATGATTTCTTTGATTTTAGGTATTAGAGAAACCCCATATCTGTTATTTTATGTTTTATGATTACTTGGCATTGTACCGTTGTGCTGGCAAAATTTCATCAAAAGATTGCTTATAGGTTGCTTATAAAATGAAAAATTAATTCTACTATATAGCTAGACTATAGTGCTGGTAGAAAAAATAAATATCCTTAAGGGAAAATCAATTTAGATGCAAAAAAAAATTAAAATCCTATTCTGGTAAAATAAATATATTCTATGTAAATTGTTTGCAGTCAAAATTAATACACAAGTAAAAAAAAAAACCTTAAGGAAAGACAAAAAGATAAAGTCAAAAGATTCTAGAAAAGAATATATTCCTATAAATTAGAATCAAAATTTTTGTAAAGGATTTAACAAGATATAAAGTTATACTGAATTTTTTCTTGTATCCAGAATTCTTTATTTAAAAATATATGTATTCATTTCCTATTTTGTTCCTATTTTTGAAAAATTCAAAATAAATATATATTTGGGTTGAATGTAATTTTTAAATATATATATAATAAATTAATTGGCAAATTTAATAAATATATATTATAACAAAGGGTTTTTTTTTTTTTTAAATATATATATATATAAAAATAAAATTAAAGTTGTTATGTGTGGGAGGTGGGAGCCACCAAATCCCCACCATCCTCACACGGCAGGGTACTCCCCTGTCAGCGATACCAGAGGGTACTGTGTGACAGTGACCTGCCACCTGCAGCGGTACCTAAAAGGTGTCGTGCGCAAGGGTAGGGGGGAATTTAGGTGGTGGGGCCCGCTCCCACCCAAAAGCACTTTTTTTTGGTAATTTAAAATTTATTTATATTTTATTTAAAATTTGTTATTATGTTTAATAAATTTAATTTAATTTAATTTTAATTTAGTTAATTTACAACTAATTTAATTTATAACATAAATACATTTTATATTTTGAATTATTTGTAATTTGGTTAATTTAATTTAGGTTATTTTGATTTTATCAAATTGGTAGTTAATTTATTATGAATAAAATTTAATTAATTGATTTAGTTAATTTTCAACGAATGTAAGGTTCAAAGTATGCAAAATTCTTTCTTATTATATATGGACTTAAATAGGTATATGTATTAATGATTAAAATTGTACCTTAACCTTATATAGTTCTTCATGGAACTTTGATTTTATACATAAATCAATTAGTTGTTAGAATGTCTTTTGTAGAGTTTTGAGTCAGATATTTAAATCAAAGCTTACATTATTAGATTGGGATTATAATCTATTGGCATTCATGAAGTAACATTAGTTATTTTTCTACTAAAATTGGGCGTTTTCACTATGTTGGATTCCTAAGTAATCTTTAAGGATTATGTTCTGTTTATGATATTATTGCAATGAGTATGTTCAGAATTTCCCTAGTAGTCCTTGTTGATTATGTACTTGAATTCAAATATGATGAATAAGGAATGTATTTGATTATCATTTTATTTCAGTTTGAAATGGCGTGAGTGTTGTATTCTTCATGTCTTCTTTCACATTATGGGTTGTCGGGAACTAGAAGACCTAAGAGGATACAGAGGCTAGGGTATGTGTCAGATGTTTCTATTTTTCAGCTATGATTTGATGTGTATGTGCTTTTTTGATAATCATCCCTGACTTGACCATATAGGCTCATGATGTACTACATTTCAATGATTATGTATCTATAGTCTTTCTTGATTCCTATGTTGTTTCTAGATGTGGGACTACCTAAATTTATCTGTGTTAGATCTAGGAGAGATTTGTGAGCGTAGGGTAGTTTACCTAGACATGTAGTAGGAGGTGGCTTGCAATAAGTGTTGGGGCCCACAAGTGGCTGTCAGGATCACTTATTGTAAGTATCAGTAATCAAGTGATAACCTAACATAATTAAGGGGTATTTAAATGAACCTAATAAGATATGAGTCCTCACCCATGCTTGAGTGCTAGTACAGACTAAGATGGTGTTGAGAAGATGACCAGCCCCCTTTTAAGGGATGAGTTGGCATAGTTGATGACTCCAGGTGTATAAAAGGTCATTGATACCATGTATGGTCACTTGAGTGTCAGGATCCAGAGAGATTACCAGGACAAAACTAAAGGGTTAGACGTACATGATGACACCTTCCTATGCATAGTTTGGTTATTCTACATGTGTCGGTTGCCTCTAGATTAGTGAGTTGTACCTATTACTTTATTATGTACACCTTGAGTTAGAATGCTCTTAGGATCCTTGTGCTTAGAGTATATCCTTGTTTTGTATTGGTTATCTGATTGGGGTTTGTGGTTATCTCCTCAGCATGGTGGGGTAGGCCTTTGTGGTTCTACATGGACGGGTGGTAGTGATTCTTTACCATTTGAGATTCGACGTCCTAGTGTCGGTGCTTGATGGTGATTTCATGGATGGATTTATTATGATGCTTCTTCTTTGATGTTTCTTTCATATCTTGATTATTTGTAATCCTATATTAGAGTATCACATGTGATACCTAATCTAGACATTGTACTATCATAGTTAAATTTATTACTACATACCATGTGACTTGTGCAGTGGATGTCAGTTTATTTATACATCATGGATGTCCATGATAATTGTATTTATTGTTGTATCATGTAATTGTAATTTATATGTTATGGAATCTTTTGTTGTCATTCTTTAGTTGTGTTTTGATCTTAAGTAATTCTATGTCATGGGACCCTCGAGATTTGTAATTTGTGATGGATGTTGTTTTAATGTGAGTAAATGGTAATTGCTTCCACACTATTGTTTATCTTGTATGTTAACTTTAAAAAAAAATTATTCACCAAACTTAATAGCATGTTTAGGATAAATTTTCTTGGGTTCCTTGGTGGGGCATTACACTATTTGTCTATCCGACTCCACCTACAAGGCATCCCAATCTATAATGTGAGACTCATCATAAATATATTTCTGTAACACATATACATGAAACACATTGTGGATGCGTGAGAGGCTGGGTGGAAAAGCTAGATGGTAGGCAACTGGTCCTATCCTCTCCAAAATCTCAAAAGGTCCAACAAAGTGAGGCACTAACTTAGAGCCCTTTCCAAAATAGATTGGACTCTTGTGTAGGCACACCCTCAAGAAAACCCTATCTCCAACCATATACTCATGGTCAACCCTCTTCACATCTGCATACTTCTTCTATCAATCTTGAGCCTCTCTAAGATGTTGTCTGATCAAGACCACCTGCTGCTCCATATCCTTGACCAACTGAGGTCGAATAGATACTCTATCCTTGATCCTATCCCAACTCAGTGGTGTCCTGCATGGTCTACCATACAAAGCCTGATATGGTGGCATACCAATAGAAGTATGATGCCCATTATTATAGGCAAAATTGACCAGATGTAGGTATTCCTCCCACTTGACTTGATGGTCCATCACATACATACGTAACATATCCTCTAGCACCCGGTTAACCCTCTATGTCTGTCCATCGATCTGAGGGTGATATGCCATACTAAAATTAAGCCTAGTGCCCAACATTCCCTATAACTCTCTCCAAAAGGCTGATGTGAACAATGAGTCTCTATTAGAGATGATCTTACAAGGAATGCCATGAAGTCTGACAATATTCTGCAAAAACACCTAAGCTACATCTCGTGCTATGAATGTAGTATGCACGGGTGAGAAGAGGGAAACCTTGGTCAACGTGTCAACTATCACCAAGATGGCATCATGGTGGTGAGAAGACATAGGGAGACCAACAATGAAGTCCATAGATATAGTATCCCACTTCCACTCGGCAATCTCATGTGGCTACAAGAGCCCACCTAGATGACTGTGCTCTGCCTTCACTCTCTAACACTCTAGGCATCTAGCAACTATGTTGGCAATCTGAAATCTCATACCTGGCCAATGATACAACTATATCAGATCGACATGCAACTTCGTAACCCCTGGATGAGCTGCATAAGGTGCTTTGTGAGCCTCTAGCACAATAAACTCTTGCAAGTCACCCAAAGAAGGTACATAAATACGTCCCCTATGACATAGGAGTCCATCAGACTCTAAGGAATACTCTATAAATCTCCCCTCAAGGGGTCTCTGAGAATGGATAACCTGACAAACCTCTACATAAAATCCATCCTCTAGCAAGTCATGCAAAATGCGCTCCCTCAAATCTATACTAGAAGTCATAGATGAGAGCTCTTGTCACCTCCTACTCAAGGCATCTGCAACTACATTCTCCTTCCCTTTGATGTAATGAACATCAAAATCATACTCACACAAAAACTCCATCCATCTCCTTTTCCTAGCATTAAGATTGGGCTATGTAAAGATATACTATAGGCTCTGGTGATCTGAATGAAGCTCAAAGTGGTGACCTAGAAGAAAGTGTCACCATCTCACTAAGGCATGAACCACCGCTGCAAGCTCTAGGTCATGAGTAGGATAATTAAGCTTGTGAGTCTTTAGCTTCCTAGACTCAAAAGCTATAGGATGACCCTCCTGCATAAGGACTTCTCCTAAACCATCTAATGAAGCATCTGTGCACAAAAAAAAGTTTGCTGAAGGATCTGGCACTGCTAAAATTGGTGTGCTAGTGAGGGCTCTCTTGAGCTCCTGAAAAGCTCTCTCACACTTCTATGTCCATTCATACTTCTTCCCCTTTCTCTAAAGGGAAGTGATGGGATGAGCTATCCTAAAAAATCCTACCACGAAGCATCTATAGTAACCTGTTAAGCCCATAAAAATTCTGACCTTAGTGACACTGGTCGGTGCTAGCTAATCCATAATGGCTCTAATCTTCGATGGGCCTACAGAGATCCCATCACTGGATATAACATGACCAAGATAATGCACCTTGGGTCTAAAGAAGGCACACTTTGACAAGCTTCCATATAACTGATTCTCCCTCAAATGCTGCAGAACCTATCTCAGATGCTCCTCATGCTCCTCTTCATTATGGGAATAAATCAAAATATCATCAAGGAACACAACCACAAACTTATCCAAGAATGTATGAAATACCCCATTCATGAGGCTCATGAACATAGCTAGAGCATTTGTGAGGCTAAATGGCACCACCGTGAACTCATAGTGACCATACCTCATATGAAAAGCAGTCTTGTGGATATCACTCTCCACTATCCGCAATTGATGGTACCTTGACTTCAGATCTATCTTCAAGAATACTTAGGCACCTTGCAATTGATCAAATAAATCATCGATCTTGGGGAGTGGGTATCGTTTCTTAATTGTTACTTTATTCAACTACTGATAATCAATGCATCATCTAAGTGATCCATCCTTCTTCTTTACAAAAATCACTAGTGCACCGCAAGGTGATACAATATGTCAGATGTGCCCTTTCTCCAAGAGCTCTTCTAACTGAATCTTGAGCTCATTGAGCTCATGTGTGGTCATCCTATAAGGTGCTCTAGATATGGGCTTAGCTCTTGGAACAAGGTCTATGTGAAAATCAACTACCCTAGGTGGAGGCATACTAGGTAGCTCGGTAGGAAATACATCTGCAAACTCCTGAAGAATAGGATAATCCTTGAGTGAAGGCTCCCCTCTAAATCCTCCTCTCTATCACTAATGGTGATGGCAAATAAATGACATCCCTTCCGCATGCACTGCCTAAGCTACATAGAAGAAATAATGCAAAGGGATACAGGCCTTTATACCCCAAATATCACCATAGAAGTACCGTGATCATCAACACACTCAACCCTCTTCTGTCGACAATCCATCTTGGTGCTAAGGGCATAAAGCCAATCCATGCCAAGGACTACATCATAAGAACCTAGAGGGGTAATGTAGAGATCAGTCATCGTGATTAAGTCTCCAATTTGAATCTGACAACTATGAACTAAGGAACTAACAAACACCCTAGCTCCTGAGGCTAACTCAACCTCCCAACTAATGTCCTGTCTAACTGCCACCAGTCTGCAACGCTCCACTACATAGGGAGATATAAAGGAGTCTGTGGCTCCTAAATCAAACAAGATAGAAACACTAATACCCTAAATCATACCTATGGCCTCTATGACCATGGCCTGGTGCTCGGCCTGATGATTATCAACTACTGCAAAAACTCTATGGGATCTACCCATGTCTCCAACTGTAGGCTTTGAGGTAGCCCATCTCTGACCACCAGCTGACTATCCTTGTGGTCACTCTCTCACTATATGACCCATACCATCGCAAGTGTAGCATGGCCCTCAGGTCTAAATCTATACTCCCTATGTCTTAGGCTACTGTGACCCTCTGGTCCTACTGGAACCACTGTATCCACCTCTAGAGGACTGTTGAGTCCTAGCTGACTGTGTCTGAGGGGTCTATGTCCTCTGATTCTATTTAGGGCCCTAAGACTTCCACTATTTGGGCTTTGAGCCCTGATAACCTTGTGAATACCTCTATTTAGAATCCTACTAAGATCCCTACTGCTAAGACTGTTGACCCTTAAAGGATCCTACTGAATGGTTCTGTTTCCCCTTCCAAGAGGATTTCTACTATCCTGACTGCTGGGATGAGGGGTTTTGGTGCTAAGACTAATCCCGAGACTCTTGTCCAGTATAAATATCCTCAGCTACAAGTGTCATCTCAACTATATCTCTGAATGTGGTAGGAAAGGCTAGACGTATTGTACCTTGAAGAGACATATTAAGTCCCTTGATGAAATGATGGATACATAGTTTCTCGTCCTTCATATAATCTACGTATGGAAGGAGCTTGAGAAACTGACTCTCATACTAGGCCATTGTAAGAGCTCTTTTCTGGAGATAATGGAACTCCTCTATCTGTCTATGTCTGAAATGCTCGGAGAGATATCTCTCTCAAAAATGGGCTACAAAAGTCTCCCAAGTGAGTGTGTCAATAGCCACTCCTCTAATGGACTCCTCCTGCTACCACCAAGTGGAAGCCTTCTCCTGTAGGAGATGAAATGCAAGTCATGCCTTAAGATTACTCCTATAAGGGCACAATCCAAAGCACCACTGAAGACTCTGTAACCAGGCCTCTGATATTGACCCATCAGTGGATCCCAAAAATAATGGTGGTTGGAGTCGCATTAACTCTCGGATCTCATCCCCAACATCTCTAGGGGGTCTACCTCTATCTCATATCTCATGATGAACTGACTCACCCTCATGATCACCACATCCCTTGACAAACCTAGGTGGAGGACTCCTACTCCTCTCTTTGCTAGCTGCTCTATAGCCTCCTAGGATCTCTGCTTCTCTTTCGGAAGCCTGTTGCTATAGCTAAGGATCTATGGGTGGTAAGCTCTGCTAAATCACTCGAATGAGATTCTGAAGGACATCCATAATATCTTGGTTGGGGTTCTGAGGTGGTGGTGGTCCACCCCCCCATCCTACACCAACACATGTGGCTTTATGACCCTTGCCTTGTCGGCCAGCTCGGGTGAATATAGGCATCCTACACATTGGATTAAGTTAGGTGAGTTGAAACATAATGGGTTTTAGGTTCCAATGTTGAAACCCTTCCTCTAATACCAAATGTCATGCCCAAAATTTAACCAACCAAAAATGCAACAATTTTTTATTTATTAGTGAAATGTTTAGAGAGTAATGTACAAAGGTTAAGTGTAAGTTGACATTAGTTAAGTCAGCCACATTCTAGGATCAAGTCTTGGAGAGTGGTAAGATAAGGAGTAACAAATGACAATGTGAGTCTAGTGGACTAAAGTTCATCACTATTGTTGTAAAAGTCAGAGTTCGGATAGCGGAATCCAAGTGTATACAGTTTCCATATAAAACTTAAGTTCATGATGTAATCCAGGTATCTAGGGCATTAGTCATCTATCCAATTTCATACCAATTAACTAATTGCTTAATAAGTGTATGTATACCTAGGTTATGACTTCTAAATAAGGTTGTCCGACTGGGTAGGTAACTTATTCCACAATATTAGTTCAAGAGGTTACTTCATTGATAATCAAATTTTACTTATAATCCGACAATTAATCTAGTAGTGTTAATTAGAACATAATGTCATCTAATCTTTCAGGGAAATGACGACTGTATTACCCCTCTACATCACCTTCTTATAGAATAATTTTATTAAGGCAATTCATTTCATTTGAACATAATCCTAAGAATCAATAACGATTTACAATTTAAATAAAACCCAACTATCTAATATTGATGATTTTATTTCAACTACTTTACAAGAAAATGAAATGAACTACATAATTAACTAATTGATTTATTAGTATATGGACATATTAATAATAAATCTCCTATCCATAATAAATCTCCTAGCTATCAACTAATTGAGTAAGGGGATTTAATAACAATTAATAGGTGAAACTAATAAACAAATTAACAAATCTAAAAAAACAATCCTACTAACTATTATTAAAGACTTTATTTTAACTATATAACATTTGGACAAGATAAACCATCAATTTAACACATTTATTTATTAATAGATAATAACTAAGACATATTACCCATAAACTATTAATTAGTGATTAAATTTATTACTAAAAGTTTAATCACCAAAATGGAATTAATAACTATTAGCTAAGATTATTATTAAAAGACTATGACAAATCCTACAATTAGTCCTAATTATTACCTACTAAGACTAGCCTATCCTATCACCTCACATCCCCCAAGGGCCACTTGCCAAGTGGGTGGGGTGACAAGACCCCAAATCCTAAAGAAGGTCTGCAAATAAAACTCCAAATAAATCCTATCAAAAAATATCTTCCATAGCGTACATTGGTTTATATGACAAGAGGTTTGGGACCCACCAAAAAGGCTTCCCCATTCCAATGCACTAAAAACAAGGAAGTGGAGAGCATGTCAAAGTCATGAAGTAAATATTATGTCATGTCAAAAAACATATTAAGGCAAGGATTTCAAAATTCATGAGGGATATAAAGATAAAGAATAAGTTTAAAGACCTTGTGATTTGGAGGGCCCACCAAAGGACACATAAAATCACCCCAAACACATGGATTTATGCAAGGAAAGGGGGAGGCTAAATAAAAATTTAAACTATGCCCAAGGAAAAAAAGTACATATGGGGAAGGGAGACATTGTCTTAGGGGAACATATTGAATGCTAAGACAGCCCAAAATTTGCATGGGGAGATGGGGGAAAATATGTCAAGTCAAGACTTTGATTAGGTGTCACATCTTGAACAAAGGAACAAGCAATCACACAAGGAGAGGAGGATATATTAATTGCCATCCCCTAGCAACCTACGTAGGGTAGTGGAAAGGTAAGGGAGGAGTATGTGGGTGGGACACACGAGGACACCCCATTCCTTAAACTATTTTTTTATTTTATATTATTAAATGATACAACTGCCACTACAACCTGTGCCCATTTATGGGATAAAATGTGTAAGGGTAGGTTAGTATATAAAAATCCTTTTTATTAATATTATGTCTATCTTCACTATTATCATTGATTGACTAGGAATTAGTCATTAACAACTAGGTTATGCCAGGGGTTAATTAACTCTAATTAGGAAAGCATATTGGGAAGTGAATATTCTTTGTGGTAAGGGAATTATTTCCCTTTCCATACAAATTCCAAAGAGCATTTTTGCTCTAAAAATATGGAAAGTGTCATTTGTATGGTTTTGTCATTTCTTTTTTTTTTAATTTCTCTATTTGTTTTAGGAGAGCCAATTGAATGCGTTGATTTATTCTATTAGTGTATTATACTAAGGAGACTATGATTTGAATATTAGTTGTATGTGATTTTACATAATATTCTAGCATGCTTAAATATTCATTATTACATGCTTCTTTTTGGAGGGATTAGAGTTTGCAAAATTGTTTTCAAGCTAAGGTGTTGATCTCTTTGAAATTGGAGTTTGTTCAAGAAGAGTTTGAATGTATGAACTTGAAAATTACTATCAAATACATTATAAATATTACTAACTTTTCATTCCCAATAAACTTTACTTCTATGAAACTAATGCATTACTTTCCTTATCAACCTTGGAAATCATTTTACAAAGAAAGATTAACTTCACTATAGAATACAATAAGCATGAACATAAGGATTCATCATTTTCATTATGGTAATTCCTTCAAATACAAATACACATTCCTCATGATGGAGAAGTCTTCACATTTGAATGACTAACATACAATGTTCCATTTCTTGATGAGCTATTTCATAATGAAAGAAGGCATTCCACATAATACTTGAAGAAGGCTTTCAATAAACATTAAAATATGCAACAAAAGAAGAATCTCCTTACAAAGATCAACAATGCAACATCACAAGATGCCTCCACACAAGCACACCAAAAAGTGAACTTCTTCAAAGCTTTTTCACAAGCTCCTTGACTTCAAACCTACAAATACATGAGGAGAACCATGGGAAGCTCACCTCCCATCCAAGGTCTCAAGGAGACCACCCCCGAGCTTGGAGAACCAAGGCTAAATGGGTATGCTCAAGAAAAATGGTCACAACAATACACATATGCATATACAACAAATAACTCCCTCCCAAGGCTTCACAAATGAGTTTTCCAAACTCATTGAGAAGGGTGAAGGTGGGCTTTTCCAATGAGGAGAATGCCATTGCATTTACATTTTCTCAACTTGAATATTTCATTACCTCTTCAAGGCTACATTTTCAAACCTCCATTCACAAACTTTCATTATCAACATCCTCAAGATGGAAGGAAACAAATGGCTTCATGGTGCCCATACCCCATGAATTTGTCCCTCTTCTCCAAGAGAAGAGACTCTCACTCCAATGGAGATCCCAAGTAACCCCTTCACCCAAGGCCACTTCTTCCCTTCCCAAAGGGTGAGTAATGCCTTACTCCCATGAACAAAATTTCCCCATTCAAACAAAAAATAAAACCATAAACATAAATTCAACCCAAATCCCATCGCATACAACACAATATCACAACAAAACATAGAATCCATATGCAAGAGAGAACAAGAACAACATGCTAATCTATTGGAAACAACAAGAAAACTTCCATGGCAATGAGTAGATGAACCTTCACAACTGTTATGTTAAAATGATCTTTGAGAAGAGCGCAAATCCTTTTTTTCTTTCCTCCTCCAAACCTAATTGTCTCTAAAATTAGAGAGTGGGCGAACACCCACTAAGTCTCTCCCATCCCACTAAAAATGCCTCTAAAATGTACTCAACAACTAGCATTAATTGGGACATGACATCCAGTCCTTAGTCTTCCACATTGTCTCCCCTCTTAATTGTGGGTTTGACAAAGAGTGTGGGGCAACTTAGAATGCATGTGGCCACTTCCATTTTCGCCACTTTTGAAAAGTAGGCTTTTTGGAGGGCCATCATGAGGTTCTAGGCTTTCCCATAGGCAAAACTAACCCCTAACCTAAGGTACCTACTTAGGATTAGGTAATTTAGGCTAAAACTACACCCTAAGATCACTTTCGACCCTTCTAAAGTACCTCTAAAGTCCAAATCCGAGTTCCCAACTTGATGTGATCCCTACATGACATCTACAAGCAAGTGAGACTTAATACAATATTATATGGGGTTAGGAGGTTCTTCACAAGCCCTAATTGACATGTCATCTTCCACATATTCAATACAAGTGTTAAGTGACACCAACAAAATACATATCACATCCACTATGACATGTCCTAATTGGAAACATGAAGTTAAACTAATAAAACACATGCAATTCACATTACAATGGGTTCGCATTACAACAAAGTTTTCAATCCCATGTCAGATTAAACCTTGGCTTACTCAATTTACATATGTTTAGCCTTGATTCTCCAAATAATTCCATGGTTCTCTTTCCTGCACACTAAACTCGAGCATTAGTAGTGCAAGGTAATAAAATCACATGAAATATACATATTCAATTTGTAAATAGAAACCTAAATCAATATGCAAAAATCAATTCTAATTACAATTTTTCATCCAATAATGTTTAAACATCATAACTTCATAAACATCATAACATATCATCCATGAAATTATCAAATCTAATCATGATAAAGCCTTTTCATCAATTCACATAACTAAACATGCATAATCAAAATCAATGACATATTCTAGGTTCTAATCCACATCAGAATGTAGTCCACATAATATAATAATCATCATCAACATAATATCTTGAGTCTCTGTCAGGATAATGAAAAGCTGTATCAATGTATCAAATCATGAAGTATAAAAATGTAGACTAATCAGTAGTGCTATGATGGGTCTGGGTGAGGCCTCACAAGAAAACAATCTGTATTCACTGTTCATACCAACCAAACAAATAAATAGATGTTGGGGAGCACATTTGGTTTTTTCAAAAATTAGTGTATTTGTCTTGGCTAGAAACTGTTACTCTCTGATTTGAACTCTAGACTTGTCTCTGAAGGCCTCTGTCTCCTATTCTTTTTGATTGGTCAAGCACTTCAATAATATTTTATGGCAAATTTTTATGGCTTCCAGATATGAGGATGAGGAGATTGCGGATGGACCCAGTTATAGTTTGGGCAAAGGAACCACAAGTGTTCATGTCACAGCCCTTAATGGGCTTGTCAATGTCAATTTCTTATTCATAGTTGCTGTATTTGTTGGTTTGATGACAACGTCTCCTAGTGATGGAGCATTAGTGGAAAGTTCAAATTTGCTATGCAGGTGAAGACATTAGAAAAAATCTCCTGACATTCCAAGTAGTGTCATTTGGTTCATTTCTATTCTCCAGCTTGGTTGCACAGAGGACCCTATTGCTGAATCTAGGTAGGAGAATACCAATAAAAGGGGGCCTATGCCTACCATTAGCATTCTTCTTCTACTTGCAATGATAAAAAATTGACATGGATCCTCTTTTGTTTGTTGGAAGGATATCCATATCCTTTATAGATTTAATATTCTATTTTATCATATAAAATACAATAATGTAAAAGATTATTAGAGAAGAAAGAGGGGGCTGCTAGAAGGGTTTACAAAATTTGAGGCAGCTCAACTCAGCTCATTCAAAAGGTGTGTCCAACTACAGATAACATCAGACATTTTTTTTTGCATTGCACGAGCACCTTTCAAAGATTCTCTTATGTTCAATACTGTCCTGGATGCAAATTTGTGTGCTCCCACATCTGGAATATGTACCTTTTCTGGTTACTCTAAAGGTTCTATTTTCTAGCAACACTTACCAGGTATGCCTTGTTTTTTTCTCAGATATTATTATTGATTTAAGTTTCTAGAATCTGGTCCTCATCTTGTTTGAATTCGAGACTAGGTGAAAGGCTTAGATAATATATATAAAAAAAAATCATAAATAATAAGTATATATATTTGAAAAAGAAATAAAATAAGTTCCACTCGCACCCGTGAATAATTTTGCAGAGAAATGTCTGAATAGAAATTTGCAGCTGAAAATGCTTTCCCTTGGGTAAAAGTATTCATCAATGAAGTCAATGATGTTGAAAACTGATTTTATTTAGTTGGAATGTCATCTTTGCTCAACCGGTTGGGTGAGGAAAAAAAAGAGAATAATTCAAATTCTGCGTAACCATCTATTTTAGTCTTTCTCCATTATATTGTTCATAATTTCTTAACAATTTGTTGGTTCCCAGGTTTGGTAATTTTCTTTTGTGGACTCATGCTTGGTCTAACAAGTCTTTCCAAGTGTGAGCCAAGTCATGTTTTAGTTTCAGTGATAATAGTTTTTGGGTACCTTTTCTTTTAGATCAAGTTTTTTTAATTCTGTGGGAAGATGGAATTATTCTTCTACTGGGTTTGGTGTTGTCATGATTTTTGAGTGCAACTACCTTTCACATGAGTGTGTATGTTGTGTAAGAGAGAATATCACTAGGCAACCATTGTCACACTACTTTAGAATATTGTGCAAAAAATTATTTAAAGAAAATTGAACATTATTAATATTGTAAGGAGAAATTTTAAATAGGAGTGATTTTTATTTTTATGGGTTCCAATTCAGAATAATATCAATGACATACCAATAAGAACTGCATATTATCTCTAAATTCTGGATTGAGTTGCAAGTTGCAAACATCTTGATTCTAATAGACTGGTCTGTCTATTTCACCTAGCTGTGGTAACCTATTAGAGGAATTTTCTCATGATTGAATGAATTTGAGGGATTTTATATAGATATGTTAAAAAAATGGATAAGTTTAAAAGAAACTGAAATAAATCAAATGAATGCTGAAAATGAAAATTGAAAGGTGCATATCCAGACGACTCCATCTTGCTTCATCCTTCCGACCTGAGCTGAAATGGACATATTAAAATAAGGTGGTTTGGAATGGGAAGTGTCGAACTACGAAGCTTCTAAGCTTGAATGTAGGAAAGGCCATCGAAGATGAGCCCCCGAGGCTTAGGTCCAGTCCCATAGGGTTGTATTTAAGTTTCTAGTGCAATGATTTCACTTCTTCTTAATAATGATTCACATAGCCAAGATATCAATAAAGTGTTTATTTATGATCAAGCATCTAATATTTACACCTAGTTGTACAAACATGTGTAGTTACAATTTTTGGACATGGTGGTCATAATGCAAAAGCAAGGTAGCGAAATTTAGGTATGTAACAATAACCATTTGTTATTTGAAACAGATGACAAGTAGTATAATCTCTTCATTCTTTTAACTTCTATTTATGTTATATAAAGAAAACGAGATAAAGTTTTGTTATTTTATTGTTAAAAAATAGGAGATGTACAACAATTAATCATGAAGGATTTATTAATATGTACGATATGTTTAATACTATTGAGAATTTATGTTTTATTAGTTTACGTAAGAGTTATAGAATATCATACTAAGATCATGTGGTGCTATTATTGTGCATAATATTTATTTTCTTATGTATCAAACATTTTTCCTTAGAAATTATTTACCTTCACTTCTAGGTAGTCATACATCATTTTGATAGTATCTAAAATCCCTTATTTGAGTTTATAAATATGAACCTCGTTAATACTATGTTAAAACACATGAGGACTTATTAGCATGTCAATGAGATGTTGATGTGGAGTAAGAAATTTTCATTCTACTAATGTAGTTATTAGCCTATAGTTTCATTGAAACAATGGTGAGATAGATTCTTTTATCTTGATAAGGAAAATATCACCATGTTTATATGGATTATGTAGAAAGTGAGGTGTAACATGGTTAAGTTGGTTCTCAATCAGTTATGTAATCATGGCAGTATTAAGTTTGTTAGAGTTGCTAAGACCCTTGATGGATAACCTATCTATTAAGTTGTGATACAGAAGTCAATCTCACCATTGATCATAATGGTACAGAAAGCTTTTACTTGCTTGGAGGTTGGCTAGGACCTCAAAGGTCTCATGATGTCATTTGGATGGGAGGAGAGAATGACATTTGTTAGTATTTTCCATTAGACTTCATCTAATGATAATGATACATCAATTTAGGAAACTTTCTTGAATGAAACTTTAGGGTTTTTGGTAAGAATCTTATTGAATAGCTAGCTAGTAAACTTACCTTAATGGGAATATAACTATTGAAGATCTATCTAAGGGATTCCTTAAAAGACTCGGGTAACTTGTCCTTGAAGAATTAAAATATTTATAGTTTACTCTTTCTTCATGGCTCATACATTCATTTCTTTTGTCATTTCTATGATGTAACTACTTCTTTATTTATCCATTTAACATATTGATGAGGGAATTATCTTCATGATCATGTATCTAACTTTTAATGTATCTTATATTATGCACCTAGTTGGTAGTCTTGTATGCAGGCACAAGTAATTGGGGATGAGAGAGAAACATATGGAACATGAAGAGAGTCTCAGGTATGCAGTTTCTAGTTATGTTCTTTATTTGAACATTGTTATAAGGTTTATAGTTCTAGTTAGATGCGTTATCATGTTGGAGTATAGCTAAATGATTTAACAGTAGAAACCATACTTTATTTCTTGATATATGTAGCATGTCCATGTGTAAAAAAAATTGTGATGCTATTTCCTATGTTTGAGTAGATTAAATAGGTTGTGAGATGTTTAGTCCAGTGTGTAAGAGTTGGGCATTACATTTGGTATCAAAGCCAGGTTTATATGCTGGGGTCTTTTGGGCTTAATCACTTTGTATCACAAATTAAAATCATGATGTAATTTATGTTAGTTGAATTAATTCATATAAAAGTCATGTGAATCATCAAATGAGAAAATACAAAACCAATTTGATATGAACTTCCTTTTATAAAAAATAACTTTGTTGAGCTACAAGAATGCATGAATATGTGTCCTTTACCCTTGTATAGTGGATTCCATAAATGTATATGTGTAGTGACATGTGATGAGACCAGTAAATGTATTGTATCCCAAGTGGGTGAGATATATTCCATCCAACTTGGGTAAGGGAGAGGTGGATGCCATAGAAGATCCACCTAAGTATGCCCTTCATGAAAGTTGTGTATGTCTAACAAAAGTTATGAATGTGCTATTGTAACGTGGTGTGGTGGTGAAATGGTTGTGTTTGGAAAAGAATAATACTAGTCATGTTGTGTATTATGTTATGTTGGTAGTAGCCTGGTAGCATAGGCTATGTGTGAGGTACACCATGTAATCAAGGGTTGAGAGATAGAGGACCACATTGGAGTCTTACAATCAAATATTGTATTGGTCATAGCTCCATAGTAGATTATTTCTTCTATATGAGATGCATGCCATGTTGGGAGATAGAGGCCCTTCATTGAGTGTAAGACTTTGGTGGATGTTAGTCCCTATTGACTCCTCCACATGTAGAGCCACATTTTTTGGTTCATAGTGCAAACCTATTCCTTGATATGCATACCCATGGGTGAGGATGGACCTAAGTGTACCCTTGAAGAATGAGTAGAGCTATCATTGATGATACATATACTATGTGATTGTCTCAGGTTGTGTGAGACTTGGATATGATGATATTGAGATTTATTTATGAGCTCAGTGTGGTTGAGACCACCTTATTCCCCTCCTTCCCCTTAGGTGACTTGATTGGAGTCACAAAGTGATTGTGTTGTAAAAGCTTATATTTTGATTATTTATTTGATCTTGAATTGTTGGAGCTAGCAGTCTTGAATTTATTTAAGTTATTGATTGAATGCTTTATAAAATTGTCCCTTTTTTCCCAGAGGAATTGCTATTATGATTTATCATTTAAATTTTTGAATTATTCCTTGTGGCCACCATAAAAATTTTATCGTCATTTTTGTCTTTTGATTATTTATTCAATGATTTAAGCTTAAGTTTTCTAGTTTTGAGGCTTTAATGAATGTTTGTTATTGCTAGCTTGTGTATTGTGATGTGACATGTGTAGACTATCATACTCATGATGGGTCCCTGACAGGTTGTATGAGGGGAGTAGATGGCCTAGGGAATTGTTATGTAGGGGTAAATGAGACCGGTATAGGACGGTTACTAGCCATTTCCCCTAGATGATATGATTTTCTTTAATAGGTACCTCGGGGAGGACCTACTAATAGTTATTTTTGTGATATGGATTCTCAGAGTAGAATTTTGGACATTAGGAATCCTCATCCCATTTTGTGTGAGTCTTGTGTCATGATTTAGTGAGTTCCATTGTGGTTATTTGTATGATTGCTATGTTTCTTTTGGATATACATGTAAAAAAAAATAAAAAAATAAAAAATTAATAGAGAATAATAATTAAAGAAAAGGATAATTGGATACTTAAGTATGATGAATTTGAGATGATAGATGTGTATCATTTTATTAATGACAAGGTTTATATCAAGTGGTACCCCTAAAAAATTTCTTCATGGCATTTGGTTATTAAGTGTGTTGTTTTTTTTCTATAGGGGGGGAAGGAGAAGATAACATAATTATTGTGAATAAACCCATATTTAGTGTAACTATATCTTTATGTTGTAAAAAAATATGAGTTACATTGTCAGGGTGACTTCAATTTCATACCTCATAAATAGGAAAACATAAGATGAATGTTGTATTACTCTTGATTGTGGAAAATTCCCTTATGGATACTTATTTTATAATGATATGTTAGATGGTAGAATGAAAATTTATACATTGTATACCAAGGGAGAAGATTGATATGCTCACTTCAAAAATGTTCCCAAGGGTAGGCATTTACCTCTTTACTAACTTCCAGGAGGAAGTTTAATCTTTGGGGGGGGGGGGGGGATGTAGTGCCCCCTCCAATGGTGATTCAATAAGGAACTATTTTGGTATGTGAACCCTCCATCTTTTCAAGTAAATTGTTAGTTGAGATTTATGTTAGGCCTATGATAGTCTAGACATAGATGTATGCTTAAGTTGATATGAATTAGAGTCTAATTAGTCATTTATATAATTGCATTAGCCTTAATATCACTGCATGGTTTATGAAGTGAAGAGTAAGTCGATAAAGGTAATGTAGTGATCTCTCTTAATGGTGTAGTTTCATGTGCTTCTAGCATTTGATCATGATGTCCTTGGATCATTTGCATTTAATGATTTTATTATGAACTATTTGTTTACTAGAATATTTAACTATTCCTTATAAGTATTGTTATTAATTATCACCTTAATATAATATAATTAAAATATAATTAAGGTGAGACAAGATAGTTTGTCGATATTAACATTATTCAATGTGTATTTTAGCTATGGTTTATATTGTGGTGTGATAAATTTAACATCAATGATAATCTTATGTGTTTTGCGATATATGAAGATATTAATGTCATTGCTACTCCAAATTATAGATGACATTAGTTATTGATTAGTTAATACTAATATTAATGGTGGCACTAATGACGTTATAGTAAACATGAAGGTATTATATAAATATCAATTATTATTATGAATGTTAGTGTTGCAAGATTTAGTCATATGATAAGTTAAAATGATTATTACTGAATGAGTGATAGACACATTTTCAGTTAAGGGGCAAATCAATTAGATTAAAATGATTAATAAATTGATTTTATTTTTTAAACAATATGGGAACATGCATGAAATTAAATAAGTTCTGAATTGATTAGTAAATTATTGTTAAATTTAATGAAAATATTAAGTATGGCTAAATTAACACACTCAATCATCACCTGCAATAAGAGAACGATAATTTTTATACAAATGTCTTGTTCTCATTAAAGAGAGTGAGCTACCAATCTTATATTGGTAGGTGGATGAGATTGAATGGAGGAGGTGACATACCTTACAACATTCTATCAGATGAGAGTTGTGGCATTCATATATTATAATTCACTTCACCAGAATAGACCATATGCTTATCAGGGTTGATGTCTTGGGAGATGGAAAACAAAAACAATCTCTTCACTCAATAGAAACATTAATGGCGGTCATATAGACATTTGGAAATGACGTAAGAAGAAATCTAGAGTCATAAGATCATTACCAATTCTCTAATATTCAATATCATATTGATCATAAGTACCTCTCCGTTTCTCACGGCATTGGAAAAATAAAACAAATAAAAAGACCATGATATTTGGAAATGCTTTCAAGGAAGTAAAGTACAAATACATTTATTTTAGTCATTTGGGGTGTGACAACTGTCAACGAGTTTTGGTGGATTCTATTAATGCTGCACAGTATATGATTTATGGGTTCCTGGTCACTGAGAAGGGGTTCCACTTTTTTCGGGCGGAGATAGCGGAGGGCCTGCAAGCAAGGGGGAGGAAAATACTACAACTTCATCTTCAATTCATTTGAGAAATTGAAGCTTATTCATATGTTAACCAACTTCCATCCCTTTTGAAATGCGATAGAAAACAATCTATATTCACTGTTCATACCAACCGAACAAATAAATAGATCTTGGGGAGCACATTTGGTTTTTTTGGAAATCAGTGTATTTGTCTTGGCTAGACATTATCACTCTCTAATTTGAACTCTATACTTGTCTCTAAAGGCCTCTATCTCCTATTCTTTTTGATTGGTCAAGCACTTCAATAATATCTCATGAAAAATTATAATGGCTTCCAGATATGAGGAGGAGGAGATTGCAGATGGACCCAGTTATAGTTTGGGCAAAGGAACCACAAGCGTTCATGTCACAGCCCTTAATGGCCTTGTCAATGTCAATTTCTTATTCACAGTAGCTGTATTTGTTGGTTTGATGGCAATGTCTCCTAGTGATGGAGCATTAGTGGAAAGTTCAAATTGCTATGTAGGTGAAGACATTAGAAGAAATCTCCTGACATTCCAAGTAGTGTCATTCAGTTCATTTCTGTTCTCCAGATTGGTTGCACAAAGGACCCTATTGCTGAATCTAGGCAGGAGAATACCAAGAAAAGGGGGCCTATGCCTACCATTAGCATTCTTCTTCTAATTGCAATGATAAAAATTTGACATGGTCCCTCTTTTGTTTGCTGGAAGGATATCCATACCCTTTATATATTTAATATTCTATTTTATCATATAAAATACAATAATGTAAAAGATTATTAGAGAAGAAAGAGGGGGCTGCTAGAAGGGTTTACAAAGTTTGAGGTAGCTCAACTCAACTCATTCAAATGGCGCATCCAACTACAGATAACATTAGACATTTTTTTTCTGCATTGCATGAGCACCCTTCAAAGATTCTCTTATGTTCAATAATGTCCTAGATGCAAATTTGTGTTCTCTCGCATCTGGAATATGTACCTTTTCTGGGCACTCTAAAGGTTCTATTTTGCAGCAATGCCTACTAGGTATGCCTTGTTTTTTTCTCAGATATTATTATTGATTTAAGTTTCTAGAACCTGGTCCTCATCTTGTTTGAATTCGAGACTAGGTGAAAGGATTAGATAATTTATATAAAAAAATCATAAATAATAAGTATATATATTTGAAAAAGAAATAAAATAAGTTCCACTCTCACCCATGAATAATTCTGAAGAGAAATGTCTAAATAGAAATTTGTAGTTGAAAATGATTTACCTGAGGTAAAAGTATTCATCAATGAAGTCAATGATGTTGAAAATTGATTTTATTCAGTTGGAATGTCATCTCTGCTCAACCGGTTGGGTGAGAAAAATAAAAGAGAATAACTCAAATTCTGCGTAACCATCTATTTCAGTCTTTCTCCATTATATTGTTCATAATTTCTTAACAATTTGTTGGCTCCCAAGTTCTATAATTTTCTTTTGTGGACTCATGCTTGGTCTAACAAGTCTTTCCAAGTGTGAGCCAAGCCATGTTTTAGTTTCAATGATAATAGTTTCTGGGTGCATTTTCTTTTGGATCAAGTTTTTTTAATTCTATGGGAAGATGGAATTATTCTTCTACTGGGTTTGGTGTTGTCAGGATTTCTGAGTACAACTACCTTTCGCATGAGTGTGTATGTTGAGTAAGAGAGAATATCACTAGGAAACCATTGTCACACTACTTTAGAATATTGTGCAGCAAATTATTTAAAGCAAGTTGAACATTATTAATATTTTAAGGGGAAATTTTAAATAGGAGTGATTTTGAATTTTATGGGTTCCAATTCAGAATAATATCAATGACATACCAATAAGAACTACATATTATCTCTGAATTCTAGATCGAGCTGCAAGTTGCAAACATCTTGATTCTAACGGACTGGTCTCTCTATTTCACCTAGCCGCGGTAACCTATTAGAGGAATTTTTTCATGATTGAATGAATTTGAGGGATTTTATATAGATATGTTAAACATATGGATAAGTTTAAAAGAAACTGAAATAAATCAAATGAATGTTGAAAATGAAAATTGAAAGGTGCATAGCCAGACGAATCCATCTTACTTCATCCTTCTGACCTGAGCTGAAATGGACATATTAAAATAAGGTAGTTTGGAATGGGAAGTGTCGAACTAGGAAGCTTCTAAGCTTGAACATAGGAAAGGCCATTGAGGATGAGCCCCCGAGGCTTAGGTCCAGTCCCATAGGGTTGTATTTAAGTTTCTAGTGCAATGATTTCACTTCTTCTTAATAATGGTTCACATAGCCAAGATATCAATAAAGTGCTTATTTATGATCAAGCATCTAATATTTACACCTAGTTGTACAGACATGTGTAGTTACAATTTTTGGACATGGTGGTCATAATGCAAAATCAAGGTAGTGAAATTTAGGTATGTAACTATAACCATTTGTTATTTGAACACATGACAAGCAGTATAATCTCTTCATTCTTTTAACTTCTATTTATATTATATAAAGAAAACAAGATAAAGTTTTGTTATTTTATTGTTAAAAAATAGGAGATGTACAATAATTAATCATGAAGGATTTATTAATATGTACGATATGTTTAATACTATTGAGAATTTATGTTGTATTAGTTTACATAAGAGTTATAGAATATCATACTAAGATCGTGTGGTGCTATTATTGTGCACAATATTTATTTGCTTATGTATCAAACATTTTTCCTTAGAAATTATTTACCTTCACTTCTAGGTAGTCATACATCATTTTGATAGTATCTAAAATCCCTTATTTGAGTTTATAAATATGAACCTTGTTAATACTATGTTAAAACACATGAGGACTTATTAGCATGTCAATGAGATGTTGATTTAGAGTAAGAAATTTTCATTCTACTAATGTAGTTATTAGCCTATAGTTTCATTGAAACAATGGTGAGATAGATTCTTTTATCTTGATAAGGAAAATATCACCATGTTTATATGGATTATGTAGAAAGTGAGGTGTAACATGGTTAAGTTGGTTCTCAATTAGTTATGTAATCATGGTAGTATTAAGTTTTTTAGAGTTGCTAAGACGCTTGATGGATAACCTATCTATTAAGTTGTGACACAGAAATCAATCTCACCATTGATCATAATGGTGCAAAAAGATTTTACTTGCTCGGGGGTTGGCTAGGACCTCAAAGGTCTCATGATGTCATTTGGATGGGAGGAGACCATGAAATTTGTTAGTATTTTTCCATTAGACTTCATCTAATGATAATGATACATCAGTTTAGGAAACTTTCTTGAATGAAACTTTAGGGTTTTTGGTAAGAATCTTATTGAATAGCTAGCTAGTAAACTTACCTTAATGGGAATATAACTATTGAAGATCTATCTAAGGGATTCCTTAAAAGACTCGGGTAACTTGCCCTTGAAGAATTAAAATATTTATAGTTTACTCTTTCTTCATGGCTCATACATTCATTTCTTTTGTCATTTCTATGATGTAACTACTTCTTTATTTATCCATTTAATATATCGATGAGGGAATTATCTTCATGATCATGTATCTAACTTTTAATGTATCTTATATTATGCACCTAGTTGGTAGTCTTGTATGCAGGCACAAGTAATTGGGGATGAGAGAGAAACATATAGAACATGAAGAGAGTCTCAGGTATGCAGTTTCAAGTTATGTTCTTTATTTGAACATTGTTATAAAGTTTATAGTTCTAGTTAGATGCGTTATCATGTTGGAGTATAGCTAAATGATTTAACAGTAGAAACCATACTTTATTTCTTGATATATGTAGCATGTGCATGTATAAAAAAAAATTGTGATGCTATTTCCTATGTTTGAGTAGATTAAATAGGTTGTGAGACATCTAGTCGAGTGTGTAAAAGTTGGGCATTACAACTATAGTGTAGTATATTTATGCAGTTAATTATTAATTTATTTTTCCATGGCATTCAATTATTTTTGTATGTGGTTAATTTGGAAATTTTTTGGCCCTTGGACCTTAGTTGTCAATGTTAAATCATGCAAAATGACTTCTATGACAATCTGATTGATTAAATTTAAGGGGTTAGAATTGTCAACCAGTGGGTATGAAATCTAGATAAGGGAATTAAATATTTTATCATGTTTGTTTGGCTTACATACTCTATTGTGTTAGTTAACTTGTTCTATGCTGATTCTGGTTTTGCATGTTCCTGTCACCATTGGAACTAGTTGTTGAGATTTATGAGTTTTTGTTAACTTATAGTTATGCTTTGATCTTGTGAAACCCTAAGGTAGGTTATCTAAGTGTATATGTGGGAAGTAGCTCATAATTGGTGCTGGAGCCCAGAAGTGGCTGCCAAGATATCCTATTACAAGTAGCTTAATAAGTGATAATTGTCATACACTAAGTTTGCACCCTTAGTTCAAGCTCTTGTAGTCTTGATAACTCAGTATAACTTGGGAATCATCTCCAAGTTGTGGGACCTTTGCTAACTAAGATGAGACCTCTAGGTTCTAGGCTGGTTCCTCTTGGATAACCACCTTAATTTGCTTCCTGACATGAAAGTAAAAATTTTGGAGGGAAAGGGATAGAAGGAATGCTTGTAAGGGAAATGACTTGAAAGCAAACTACCTACTAGGTGATGCAATGAAATTAGGGTTTAGATCTCAGTATGTAGGAATGAAATTAATGGAGAAATCAAGTCTAATAAGTCACAACTCACTAGATAGGCTTGCATAAGTATTTCATAGGAGGGTCTAAACAAAAGACACAACTTATGACCTGCAAGCAAACATCCTTTTCTACAACTAGGTGTAGGAATGAGACAAGACTACTAGGGGTTGCAGTATACCCACAAAACATCTAAATCAGATCATACATAGTAACACACAAAATCACAAAAAATGAGAGGGACTAGGAACCCCAATTTCCATTAACAACATTCATAAACTTCAATCCAATAAGAGATAATCAAGACAGTGAAGACAAGGATAGAACAAATATCACAAGTACCTCAAGAATGCCTTGATCATCAATGGGAGATTACAAAGAGTAGAAGAACTAGAGGGTAGAACAAATACCAAGATGGCTTTTTGAGAAAAGATGACTTCCTTGCAAAAGTGGGCTTCTCTCCTTTACAAAAATGAACCTCTAAGCACTAAGGCTCTACAAAAATAATAAATACCTCCTCAATTTGCATGTAGGAAGGAGTCCAAAATTAACCAAACTAGGGTTACAAATTTTACAATGCATTAAACAAACCCTAAAGGTACATAGAATATCAACTTTCCTGAAAATATCTAGCAAACAGATCATATCATTTCTTTTGCGTATTGATCCTGTATTGAGCTCGCCTGCAGACATGACAACCTCGATCCATCTACCCACCTGCAATTCCAACAAGTCATGAAGGCCTAAAAAATCTGATCTTATAGATATTTCAAAATGATAACCATATAAAGGTGGCACCAAACTATTAAATGCTTCCTTAGGACACAGTCCCCCATAAAATCTATGGCACCGATGATCAGATTGTCTATCATCATTCCCTAAACTATAAATGTCCCTCAAGAATTTATTCTGAGCTACCCCACCCCTGTATCCCATTGAATAAAAAATTGGCAAAAAACCCTCTACAAAGATATTTTAAGTTTTGAAATAAAATGGCTAGCCGGTCATTTTAAAACATGACCGTCGATCTCTTTTATCTCCCAGTAGTCGAATGACTCAGATTAACTTTATAAAAGTCACGAGCCCCTTAGAAAAGTCAAAGTCCATATCAGCATGTTTGGACCAATCAAAATGGAACATGTCAACATATTTACCAGCTTGGACCCACTTTGACTTTCTTTTCTTTTAAGTCATTTAGCGACTACGCGATTGAAGACTTCTCTTAGTCATGAAATCCTACCTACCTCCACCAATTTATTTAGAGATTCAGTGAACAAAGCATTCGCTAAATCTCTAAGTCATTTGGAGCTCCGCTAGACCATTCCGCGAATGAGCGAACATGTAGAACTTTATCAGGACCACCAAATCCTTTATCAAACCTGGGCCCATCTCCACATGTCAATCTTTTATTTGGTCTGACTGCTCTGTTAGCGAAACCTCGGCAAGCCTCTTTGATAATGGACCCACTTGAATTGAGATTCCAATCTAACGGTGGGCACATGATCTCATAGCCCCTGAATATTGCTTACGCTTATACGCTGGCCGTTAGATCCTTTCTAATCTAGGACCCCACTGACACATCAGTCCACTTGGGAATCCGGTCCCACAGTCTGTCTCTTTACTTCAACCAATAAGAAGCTATCAAATCACCCTGACCTGGCACTGGACCCACTGACAAATCTCAGACACTTGGCAAAATTGACGGCTGGTGCATAATCTCATGTCAGAAAAGCCCTTCGCGAAGATACGCCATCCATCGATCTTCTTCCTTTTGACATCCCTATAGACATTCTGACACGGCCCCACTGCAACATCCAAGTCATCACTATGTGGACCAATGAGAAATGAGCACATCATCATTTGAGGACCCACCTGCAAGCCCCTGACGATGGAATAAAATCAATGGTGGGTGCATGATTGCATGGGGTAGGAATATTCCATGTGATCATATGATGACCATTAGATTAAAAGATGGGAAGTTTACTGGGCCCACTCTGACAAGGTTGAACAGGTCATTACCTCTAGCCAATGAGATGCTTCCATGTAGGACACCGTGGCAATGGACCCACTTGACTTTGAAGCACTATAGACTTGGAAGATCTAACGGTTGTCACGATTTCACATGGCTCTAACACATCCTTTGCGAAAACATGATGACCGTCAAATCTCGAAGCTTGGGACCCCACATAAATGATCGCCAGAGAACACTTAGCAATTACGTGATTGAAGGGAAGCTAACGTTCACTAGGTCGTGAGAAATTATGCGGTGACCGGGAAATACTTAGCGATTATGAGAATTGATGTATTCGCTAAGTCACTGAATAAAAGGGAATCACCAGAAAGAAATAGAGAACTGGCGACTGGGACAATAGGAAATTAGCGCACATGGGAAATGTAAACCTTTAGTGGCCGAAAAAGGTAATGAAGAATTATAACAGGCCAAAGGGTTTTGAGGGTTTTAAAAGGTTCCCAACACAATGGCTAGTTTTATGAATATTTTGACCTGCAGACCAGGGACTTGAAAAAATTGCAGAGGCTAGGAAACAAAACATGAGGTCATGAAACTTTCAGAGATGCTTGGCAGGAGTAAAACAGAGACTTTAGAATAGATTTTAGCCAAAATTACATGGATATGAAAATTAGGGTAACATTTTGGCTATTTTTGTTGAATTTCAGCCTGCTAGACATGGAAACCAGTGACCTTGAACATCCATTGGGCATGGGGTCTAAACTCAAAACTTCTCAGAGGAACAGGGTTCTAACGATGCTCAAGGCACTTCTTGGAAAGCTAAAAATTTAACCTAGAAAGCAGGGAAAATAGGGAAACATACAAAGATTACAAGGAGGGATTAACCTCAAAGTAAGGTTTCAGATGGAAACCATTGACTGATATTGGTAGGGGATCACCTTCAATAGTTGATAGCTGAAAAGCATTGGATCCTCTGCACTCTATTATAACAAATGGCCCACCCTAGAATGAATCAAATTTTGTGTGCTTGCCAGGTCTAACTCTGAATTCATCCCATTTAAGGACTATATCACCAACCTTGAAGTTCCTGACCCTGGCTCTTTTATCAAAACTCCTTTTGGTTTGGTCCTGGTGGAATTCCATATCTTGCATTGCCTTACCCCTAATTTCTTCTAATTCCATCAACTGGGCATACCTGATCTACAAAGGATCAGTTTCTTTAAATAAGGCATACCTAGTGGCCAAGTCCAGAGCTAGAAATTCAGCTGAGATGGACAACTTGGCCTCCTTACCATATGCCAACATGTATGGAGAATTACCAATGATTTTCTTTGGGGTAATTCTATCTAACCATAGGGTAGATCTGAGCTTTGCGTGCCAATCTCTCTGATTCTCTTGAAGAGTCTTCTTGATTATCCTAATCAAGTTCTTATTGGTGGATTCTACCAAGCCATTGCCTTGGGGGTAATAATTTGAACTAGTATTTAGATAGATGCCATTCTTGACTACCCACTCTAAGATTTTGAGGCTTGTGAA
Source organism: Chamaecyparis obtusa (assembly GCA_027943335.1). NCBI lineage: Eukaryota > Viridiplantae > Streptophyta > Pinopsida > Cupressales > Cupressaceae > Chamaecyparis > Chamaecyparis obtusa. The sequence continues at coordinate 127,172 of BSBK01006927.1, read as the reverse complement.
TGCTAAGGCATTTTCTGAGATGATGGAATTAGGAGTGCCAAACCTATGAATTAAATCATCATAAAAGCTTAGGACAACACTCTCATTAGCTTCTTTCAATGCAATTTCTTCTATCCATCTAGTGAAGTAATTAGTTGTAGTAATTATCCATTTATGGCCTGCACTAGATGGAGGATTGATCATTCCTATGAAATCTATGCCCCACTTCATGAAGGGTTGCTCTATTCTGACTGGCTGTAGGGGCAAGGTTGCAAGCCTTTCTTTTCCTACAAACATGGCACACTTGATGCATTTCCTAACATAATCATGACTATCCTTAAAGATAGATGGCCAATAGTATCCAGCCCTCATGATTTTAAAAGTAGTAGTCCTAGGAGAAAAGTGACCTCCAGAAGGTCCATCATGAAACTCAAATAGGATGTCTGCTACCTTTTCTGAATCTATGCATCTTAAAAGGATGCCACTATGATCCTTTCTAAAAAGAACCCCATTTATCAGCACAAAAGGAATAGATTGTAACCTATAATACCTTATTTTTGCTGAATCTAGGCCTACAGGACATTGTCCTGTCTTCAAATAATTGATCATATTAGGCAACCAGCTTGTTGCTTTGGCTTGTTCTTCTATAGAATGCACCACCAGAGATGCATCCATTTTCTCTAATTTCTTTGAACTTCCATCCTCTACCAAATGCTCACAAAGACCTCTTCCTCTAACCAGCTTGGTAATTTGAATATCAATGTCATATTCCATCACCTTGGTGATCCAACCAACTCTTTTCTCATTTAGGTCCTTGGAAAGAAAAAAATCTTCAATGCTTGGATGAGTAAATTTTAAATGTACCCTGCTATGGGTTGATAAATATCTGAACTTTTTAAGGCTCTTCACCACAGCAAGCACATGTTTCTCTACAAAAGAGTACCTCTGTTCATATTCTTCTAAACCTTTGCTAAAGAAAGCAATAGGCTGCTCCAATCCATCTCAATTTTCTTGAGTCAACATTGCAGATATAGCATCATGACCTCCATAAGCATAAAGGATGAAATACTTACTAAAATTTGGGTTTAAGAGGGTAGGAGCTCCTAGTAGGGCCTCTTTAATGGCTTGGAAATTGGCTTTCCCTTCTTTGGTCCAACTAAAAGCTGAACTCTTCTTTAACATGGCTGTCAAAGGCTTGAGTAAATCTGTAATGTTAGGCAAGAATCTCCTAACAAAGTTAATCTTTCTTATGAAAGATTGGAGACTTTTCTTGTCATGTGGTAGGGGTAGCTCTATGATAGCTGTAATTCTCTTAGGATCCACTATAATTCCTTCTTTGGATACTACATATCCTAACAATTTTCCTTCATGAACTGCAAACACACATTTCTTGGGATTAAGAGATATTCCAAATTTTCTGCATCTTTCAAAAATCTTCCTTAGATGTTTGATGTGATCTATTGCATGTTTTGAGTAGATAGCTATGTCATCTAAGTAGACCAACACAAACTTGTACATGAGGCTTTTAAAGGCCATATCCATTACCTTTTGAAATGTAGCACCTACATTTGACAAACCAAAGGGCATCTTCTGATAAGCCATGGTTCCCCACTTGGTTGTAAATGCAGTCTTGTATTGATCCTCTTCATTTACTAAGATCTGATTAATCTTGAATAGCCATCCAATAGTGAAAATCTCTTGGATCCAGAGACACATTGTAAGATTTGTTCCATAGAAGGTAGTGGATGGCGGTCCTTTAATGAGGCACTGTTAAGATCCCTGAAGTCAACACATAACCTTAGCTCCCCATTCTTCTTCTTGATAGGAACAAGGTTGGAAACCCAAATAGTATGTTTAATGGGGTAGATGATACCACTTCCTATTAATTTAAGCACCTCTTTATGCATAAGTGGCTCAAGCTTGGGATTAACAGGCCTTTGCTTTTGCCTCATTGGTTTAGCATTAGGTTCCAATTCAATAGTGTGCTGAGCAAGGGTAGGATCAAAACCTTTGAGATCCTCATATTTCCATGCAAAAAAATCACTAAATTATTTGAATAACTGAGTGTAAGTTTTCTTTTCCAATTCAGTGTTTACCTTTCCAAATTGTAAGCTCTTACTTGGTTCCAAGTCTAGTTCAACACAATGTTCTTGTTGGACTCCAAGGCTAGCTTTTCTTTTCTTGACTTCATCATCCTTGTTGAAGATAGTCTCCAAAGTAACGAGACCTCTAGGCATCTTATTAGACTTGAGTTGTATCACTTGATCACCATAGCTTTGTGATAGCCTATCTTGATTGTGTTCTGAAAAAACATCTTCTTCAAACAAGAATTGCATAATTTGTTCATCATTGTCAAACACTTGCCAATTGACATCATTATCAAGAATAGAGGGTCTGACAATCACTTTGATATGCTGTTGATCCACCTCTTTTGAAATGCTATTTGGGATGTCATATTGGGATCCAACAGTAGGTAATCTATCTGCATTTTGATTTAACTTTCTAGTGATGGCAACAATATTGAAAGCATGGAAATCTTCAATTGCATCCCAAACTCTATGTTTGTATGCTTTCATGGTGTCATTTTTGGTTGCACTTATCTCTCTTACCTGGCTGACAACTAACTCACTGTCACCATAAACTTTTAAGGCCTTAAGCCCTCTTTTTCTAGCCCATTCTAGTCCATCGACTAGACTTTCATATTCTATGGTGTTGTTGGTGTAGGAGAAACTGAATCTAAAGGTAGTATAATACCTTTCTCCTTTTGGGGACACCAGCATAGCACCGCCACCAGAACCATGTATTCTTCTAGCTCCATCAAAGTATAGTTCCCAAACTTGACTATTCTGATCTTTTGAGTCAGCATCCTTGAAAAGGTTGGGCTCTATAGCATCATTTTCTTGTAACAAGTAGTTTCCCAAACTAGCATTCCAAACAACATGCTCTAATTCTCTTTCATCTAAGAAAATATCAGGGATATCTCCTATCTTAGTACTTGTTTCACTAAAGGTTTGGAAATCACTGTCATCAAATATAGGGCAGTTTACATTGATGGCATTGGACACATATGGCTCTATATGGTGTGCTTCTAATGGTTTTGATTTAATGGTGACCTTGGTCCCATACCTTGAATGAAATAACATGTGAGACCAATCAGAAGATAGGTAACCTCCTATCTTGGCTGTAAACTCCCTTGAAAGACATATAGAAAATAATGTAGGGAGATCTATGATATATATATCAAGGAGGATTGAAAAATTAGGACTAGCATGTAGGATTAGACTGGTATCCCTGGCCACACCTATAGTATTAACTGAGGATCCATCAAGTTGGGTAACCTTCTTTTGGAAGGGCTCATATTTTAGTCCTAACTGGTCAGCTACTTTCTTGGGCATTACAGTGCTAGTAGCTCCACTATCTACCATACAATTATGTACTAAAGATTTTCCAATGATTAAAGATACATAAAAGGGAGGTGGCTTTGAATTCCTACCTTGTGTGGCATTTCCTTTGGAGTTGCTACTTGGAGCCTCCTTTTCTTGATCAGTGTTGACCAACATTGGCTTTGCAACTTCTTTTGCAGGTTGAGGAATTGTTACTTCTGACATGGCCCTCTTTAAAATTTCAAGTTGTCCTGGAAGAGCCAAAGAGTCCCACATGGACATGGTGACATTCACCTTCTTCATGTTGTCTACAATATTGAATGGTGTCACAGTGTGTACTCTTTGTTGTATCTTTGGCATGATGGGCTCTACCTCTTTGGAATGCTAGCCTTCTTTGCTTGTAATGATAAGAGCCTCCTTAGGTGTGATGGGAGTAGCTTGTTGTAGTGGCTCTATAGATGTAGTAGCTTTGGAGTTGGAATCCGCTCTCTCCATGTCTTGAGCTCTTCTTTTTGCTCTTGTAAAGGCAAAAAAAGTAGCTTCATCATTGACTCCATTGAAGTCTAGTTGCTCCCAATTAAAGAGAGCAGTCTCATGCTCTTGTGATTCTTGTTGAGGAACTGACCCACTGGATGAAACCTCTAATTGAGCTTGTGAGGCATTTTGAACCATTAGAGCTTGGTTCATCCATCCATTTGAACACGTAGCCTGATTATGAGGCTGATTACAAGGAAAACACCATTCATTCTCCATAGCCACATTGTTTTGGCTAGGAACCACATCCCTCACTAGATTAGTAGAATTTAGAGGTGCATGGTTATATAGTTGGAATGGTCTCTGATTAAAACTTTGTCCTTGTCCTTGATAGCCTCCTTGGTACGGTGGCCTATTTTGTTGATAAGGCTATCCTTGATTTTGATATTGCTAATTAGGACCTTGGCCTTGTGACTGAAATGGTGGTCTGATTCCTTGACCTTGCTTCTTTAGATTTGTGACCTCTTTAGTCAAGGTCTGCAACAAGTTAGTCATTTCTTGCTGACTGCTTTGTTGACTACTCTTTATTTCTTGTAACTCTTGAGCGAAACTAGCCCTCAAATCTTGACCACTAGTACTAGCTTGGGGTGCCAAAATGGTTGGGATAGGGGTAAATGGGGGTACTTGGGTAGGTGCAATGAGTTGAAGGCTAGAAAAAATGGGCATTGGAGGCCTTCTAGCAATTATGCCTGTTTGGATTAAATAATTTTCAGCCTTGACAGCTATGTCAAAAGCTTGGGGTAGAGAAGTACCACCCATAGACTAGATCATGATGGAAATTTGACCATTTAGGCTTTGTAAATAGTAAAGGAAGGCGTGGTCAACTAATGGTCTCACTGAGACTGAGATTCTATTCCATGTTTTAAGGAATCTACTATTATAATCTGTCATTTGCTCTTGAGGGTCTCTCTTAATACTTGTTAACTGTTCAACTAGAGACAAATTATCTAATTTATCCTCAAAATGTTTACTTAATGCATCCCCTAACTCATCCCAAGAAGTAATAGAACCAACAGTTAGAGTTCTAAACCATTCTAGAGCCTTACCTTTAAAAGAGGCTGCTAATAACTTTGCGGCCACATCCTCTTGAGTAATGTTGTGTATGCTGTAGATGGTGGTCACATCTCTTATGTACTCAAAAGTAGTTGTCTGCCCCTCACCTGTGAAATTAGGTATACTCTTAAGTGCCACCAAGGGCACATCATGATGTTGAGCAAAGGCCAATGGGCTACCTTGATTGAATGGTACAAAAGTAAATTGTCTAGCCATTGTAGGAGTTGGAATCTAAAGATTGACAACTATATGAGCTGTATTTGTTGCTGGATTGGAATCTTCCTCTAGATCTCTGGTTAGAGATCTCCCTCTTCTTTTGGAATGAAAGGGAAAAGGTCTCCTTTTTGAAGTATCAGGAGGTGTTGATTGAACTCTTCTTGTAGGGGATGTCCTTTGAGTTGACTTGCCTTTGTGACTTCTTCTTGAGGGAAACTCTGAAAATTGGGTAGGCTTTGAGCTTCTAGTCTCAACCTTTCTCATAAAACTTTGAACAAGGTAGCCTGGATCTTTGAAATCAGTGGAGTCACTAGATATACTTGATAGAATGACTTCTAAAAGCCTGCACTATACAATCTACATATCAGAGATAGCATATCTTTGAATTTGAATAACTTCTAGTCCCATCGGGCATGCTAGAAATGTTATACACTAAGTTTGCACCCTTAGTTCAAGCTCTCGTAGTCTTGATAACTCAGTATAACTTAGGAATCATCTCTAGGTTGTGGGACCTTTGCTAACTAAGATGAGACCTCCAGGTTCTAGGCTGGTTCCTCTTGGATAACCACCTTAATTTTCTTCCTGACATGAAAGTAAAACTTTTGGAGGGAAAGGGATAGAAGGAATGCTTGTAAGGGAAATGACTTGAAATCAAACTACCTACTAGGTGATGCACTAAAATTAGGGTTTGGCTCTCAGTATGTAGGAATGAAATTAATGGAGAAATTAGGTCTAATAAGTCACAAATCACTAGATAGGCTTGCATAAGTGTTTCATAGGAGGGTCTAAACAAAAGACACAACTTATGACCTGCAAGCAAACATCCTTTTCTGCAACTAGGTGTAGTAATGAGACAAGACTGCTAGGGGTTGTAGTATACCCACAAAACATCTAAATCAGATCAGACATAGTAACACACAAAATCACAAAAAATGAGAGGGACTAGGAACCCCAATTTCCATTAACAACATTCATAAACTTCAATCCAATAAGAGATAATCAAGACAGTGAAGACAGGGATAGAACAAATATCACAAGTACCTCAAGAATGCCTTGATCGTCAATGGGAGATTACAAAGAGTAGAAGAACCAGAGGGTAGAACAAATACCACAGATGGCTTTCTGAGAAAAGATGACTTCCTTGCAAAAGTGGGCTTCTCTCCTTTACAAAAATGAACCTCTGAGCACTAAGGCTCTACAAAAAAAATAAATACCTCCTCAATTTGCACGCAGGTAGGAGTCCATAATTAACGTAACTAGGGTTACAAATTTTACAATGCATTAAACAAACCCTAAAGGTACATAGAATATCAACTTTCCTAAAAATATCTGGCAAACAAATCATATCATTTATTTTGCATATTGATCCTACACTGAGCTCACTTGCAGACATTAAAACCTCGATCCATCTACCCACCTGCAATTCCACCAAGTCATGAAGGCCTCAAAAATCTAATCTTATAGATATTTCAAAATGATAACCTTGCAAAGGTGGCACCAAAATATTAAATGCTTTCTCTGGACATAGTCCACTATAAAATCTGTGGCACCAATGATTAGATTGTCTATCATCATTCCCTCAATTGCAAATGTCCCTGAAGAATTTATTCTGAGCTACCCCACCATTGTATCCCATTGAATAAAAAATTGGCAAAAAACCCTCTACAGAGATATTTTAAATTTGAAATAAAATGGCTTGCTGGTCATTTTAAAACATGACCGTCAATCTCTTTTATCTCCCGGTAGTCAAACAACTCAGATTAACTTTACAACAGTCTTGAGCCCCTTAGAAAAGTCAAAGTCCATATCAGCATGTTTGGACCAATCAAAATGCAACATGTTAGCATATTTACCAGCTTGGACCCCCTTTGACTTTCTTTTCTTTTAAGTCATTTAGCGACTACGCGACTGAAGACTTCTCTTATTCATGAAATCCTACCTACCTCCACCAATTTATTTAGAGATTCAATGAACAAAGAATTCACTGAATCGCTAAGTCATTTGGAGCACCGCTAAACCTTTTCACGAATGAGCAAACATGTAGAACTTTATTAGGACCACCAAATCATTTATCAAACCTAGGCCAATCTCCACGTGTCAATCTTTTATTCACTCTGACCGCTCTATCAGCAAAACCTCAGCAAGCCTCTCTGACAGCAGACCCACTTGAATGGAGATTCCAATCTAATGGTGGGTGCATGATCTCATAGCCCCTAAATATTCCTTACACTTATACACCAGCTGTTAGATCCTTTCTAATTCGGGACTCGACTGACACATCAGTCTACCTAGGAATCTGGTCCCATAGTCTGTCTCTTTACTTCAACCAATAAGACGCTAGCAAATCACCCTGACCTGGTACTGGACCCACTAAAAAATCTTGGACACTTGGCAAAATCGACGGCTGGCACATAATCTCATGTGTCAGAAAAGCCCTTCGTGAAGATATGCCAGCCGTCGATCTTCTTCCTTCTGACATCCTTGTAGACATTTTGACATGGCCCCACTACAGCATCCAAGTCATCGCTATGTGGACCAATGAGAAATGAGCACATCATCATCTAAGGACCCACCTGCAAGCCCTTGACGATAGTATAAAATCAACAGTGGGTGCATGATTGCATGGGGTAGGAATATTCCATGCGATCATACGATGACCATTAGATTAAAAGTTGAGAACTTTGCTGGGCCTACTCTGACAAGGCTAAACAAGTCATTACCTCTGGCCAATGAGATGCTTCCATGTAGGACACCATGGCAATGGACCCACTTGACTTTGAAGCACTATAGACTTGGAAGATCTAACGGTTGTCACGATTTTGCATGGCTCTGACACATCCTTTTTGAAAACACGACGACCGTAAGATCTCGAAGCTTGGGACCCCACATAAATGACCTCCAAAGAACACTTAGCGATTACATGACTGAAGGGAAGCTAATATTTTCCAGGTCATGAGAAATTATGCGGTGATTGGAAAATACTTAGCGATTATGAGAATCAATGTATTTGCTAAGTCGCCGAATAAAAGGGAACCACTAGAAAGAAATAGAGAACTCGCGACTGGGCCAATAGGAAATTAGCGCACATGGGAAATGTAAACCTTTGGTGTCCAAAAAAGGTAATGAAGAATTATAATGGAATAAAGGGTTTTAAGGGTTTTAAAAGGTTCCCAACACAACGGCTAGTTTTATGAATATTTTGACTTGTAGACCAGGGACTTGAAAAAATTACAGAGGCTAGGAAACAAAACATGAGGTCATGAAACTTTCAAAGATGCTCGATAGGATTAAAAAAGAGACTTTAGAATAAATTTTAGCCAAATTTGCATGGATATGAAAATTAGGGTAATAATAATTAATAGCATTTAAAGTTTAAAATGAATTAATAAGATATTGTGCCTCGCCAATGCTTGAGTTCTTGATTGAGTTTTGACTAGGATGGGAGTGGGAAGATTCTTGTTGCCTACCTGGATTGGATATGGCATAGTTAGTACCTCATCTACATGAGAGGTTACTAATACCTCATAGAGTCACTAGGGTGTCGGGGTCTTGAGAGACTACCAGGATAACTGTAGAGTTGGCTCGTGTGATGAAACTTTCCTTTATGCATCTTAGGTTTCCTATGTGTGTTGGTTGCCTCTGGTTGAGTAAGTCCTACCTTGTTATCCTTTATACCTTTTGAGTTAGAATGCTTTCAGGATGTCTTCCTTAGTTTTTTCTGTTGATGTTTGTTATCCGAGTGGGGTCTATTTTTATCTCCTCAGCATGGTGGGAGTGGACCATTTAGGTTCCACGAGGTTAGGTGGTAGTGATTCTTTTACCATTTAAGAGTCTGACATTCATGTACCAATGCTGGATGATCCCTATAGTAGTTGTACCTTCTTGTTCTTCTTTGGCAGAGATGTGTTCTTATCTTCTTATTCTATATGGCCTTGTATTATTGTATTAGTTATTCAGGTGATATCATGTTGTACTTTATTTTAGTTATTGTATTACATACCCTGCAACATGTGTAGTGGATGTAGATTATTATGGATACCTTATGGTACCAGTTGTATTTATGTTATCTTTTGTATGATGTTGCATTTTTCATTCAGTTGTATACATGGGATTTGTAATTATATCTAATCTAAATTAATTAATTAATTCTTACATAATCTACATCATGGAACCCTTGAGATTTGTAATCTATGTGAGTTGTATTTTATACTGTATTGCTTGCGCATTGTAAAATATTATTGTTATTTTTTGTTAACACTTAGGAAAATAAAAATATTATGCAAACTTAGTTGCATGTTTAGGTTAATTTCTCCTGGGTTCCTTGGTAGGGAATTACACTTGGTATCAGAGCTCAAGTTTCTACACTGGGAACTCTGGGAAGTTGTGTGCCCATTAGATGTTTAAACAATTAAAGCTTGAAACAAACTTAGACATACAACACTCTGTATTTCAAACTATCATTTTATATATCATATCTTCTTTTATTCTTGTCTGGTTTTAAGTTATCATTCTTCTATTTGGGTGTTGTATGAGAGATGGTTTCTAGAGCTAGATCTATCGGTAGAGCCCATAGTGGAGGTTGTGGGAGGGGATGTGGGAGGGGTAGGAATCCTAGCCCTCTTGTGAGTCAGAGAGTTGAGAGTTTGCATGAGGATAGTGGTGAGCAACGTGGTGATTCTAGAGAGATGAATACTAGGTAGTTACTTCAGACCATCTCAGACCATCTACCTATATTCATAATAGGACTAAGAGAGGTGAGTCACACCATTCTAGGAATGAGGATAGACATAGATCTAGGAGTCCTAAGAGGAAGGACACTACCATTGGTCAGGAATCCCTAAGGGCTAATCAGATGAGAGATCTTTTGAGATCATGACCTCCTCCCTTTGATGGTCTCGGTATTGGTTTGGAGGTAGAGACATGGCTCATTGCATTGGATCAATGTTTTTCTATGCAACAATTCGATACCAATGTTAAGGTGAGGTGTGCCATCATGCACCTTGAAGATTTTGTAGCTATTTGGTGGAGGATCGAATAGTAGAAACTTGGACTCAGTATGGAAGTTGTCACCTGGAAGTTATTTATTGAGAAATTTTGGGAATGGTTTCTATCTGATCAGTGGTAACAATAGTGTGCAGATGAATTTCACAAATTGCAGCAATTGATTATGTCTATTCAAGATTATGAGCATTGTTTCTTTGAGCTCAAGCCCTACGCAGGTTTTGGTGATAATTCAGCACTAATGGTTCAACATTTCATTAGGGAGCTTAATGATCACATCATTGGGGATGTTAGGTTTTTCAAACCTAAGACCCTTAAGGAGCTAGTTATTAAGGCTACCTTAGTGGAGGAAAACCTCGCTTTGGGTCATGCATCTTTAGGATCTAGGGGGAATCAGTCTCAAAAGAATGGGAACTCTCAGGACCCTTCTACCTTTTCATGAGGTAATCAGGATTAGAAGAAGAAGGGGTTCTCTTCCCCAACTCAGGGCAGTAGTTCTCAGTCCAAGAACTTCCATAATGCTCAGTGTATCAAGAGTCATCCTTATAGTCATCCTGGTTAGAGTTTTCATTAGGAGGTTAGTAGAGGTAGTTTCCAGCAGTCTAGTGCACCTTCAGGAGGGAGAGGTTTTAGTGGAGATTGTTTCTCTTGTGGCCCATATGGTCGTAAGGCAAACAAGTGTCCCCAATGTTCAGCTTAGCATTCAAGATAGAGGTCGGTAGCTTCTAAGCCTATAGTTGGTGATGCAGGTAGATCCCATAGGGATTTTGTAGTAGGGAATGATCCTCAGAGTTTGAACCATAAGGTAGGGAAGGGTCCGATGGGACCTATTCATTGATCCTTTGTTTGTCTTCGGTTGAGTGCAGCAAAGTTTATGGGACTCACGTTCCTATTTTGTTTGAAGGCTTCCAAGAGTAAGCCTATTTCTAGGGGAGATAGATGTAGTACCCCTCCATAGTTTTCTTGTATGTTATCTTTGCCAAACTCTTTCAGGCCACTTTTATGTGTGCATTGATATTTTAGTTTTATTAGGATTTTATATGTATGACAGTTCATGGTGAATTTTAATAAATGGATGTTTATGATGTTTATATTGATATAGTTACATATTTTTAGTTATGATGATGTTATACTTATTTCAAAATGATGTTTATGATGATGATTATACTTACCCCATACTTGCATGTGTATGGTGTTCATGTATGCTTTTATATTTCTATTTGATGTGCTTGATGTGGTTGAGGAACGAAGTCATAGTTACTTGCTTATGAGATCCACACGATTGGCTGATCCCTTCCATTGTCTATTATATATATCTATACATACATGCACATGCTTTTCTCTTATGCAGGGTTGCGGGTATTAGGCATCGACTTCCCTAAATTTTTAGGATAAGCGTGCCCTATCGCTAGTCTCAATGGTAAAAGAGGGGAGATAATATTTAGTTCCAAATCCTAACCTAAGCTATAATATTGTCCTAAAATAGGGGACAAGATTCTATCATTTCTACCCTTTTTAAACTCATCTAGTTAATGTGAGTTTATACCCCTATTCTGGAGTATGAATGTGGGTCCTTAGGTCCTTTTGATTCTTTTGATTTTTGGTTATTGGTGTGATTTCTATATTTAAATCATTCTATTTTTAGCTATGAGATATTATTTAATTGGAAATTAAATAAATATAATTATTTAGTTTAATTATCATTTAAAAGTTTATTGTATGGTGGAAGTAATTAATTAATGAAAATTAATTAAATACACGCACCTTAGATTTATGTAATTATAAATTTACCCTTTTTCAATTAAAATGCATTAGTTAATTTAAGGGTTAATTTAGCATGTGGAAATCATTTTAGACTAAATGTTTTATTTTTAAATTGAATGCATTAAGTTTCATAATCATAATTGATTAAAATAAAATTAAATGTATTAGTTAAATTTTGGTTAAGTGTTTCCAACAAAAGGCAAAGTGGAGAAGAGACTTTAGTTCAACTGAAATTGAACTGAAAATCAAAGCTTAATTCATGCAAAGCTATTGGAGTCGAGTTAGAACTCTTGCATGTGGAAGGTAATTCCTATATGTTGAGGGTTTAGCCATTATTCTACTACACAAGTTTTGGAGATTTTTGGGTGTGAAGGTTTTCTTTTGGGGGGAATTTTCTGGCAGCTTGGATTTCTTGTCTTTAGATCTGGTCTTTGTTCAAATATTTTTCTTCAGTTTTTGAAGTAGGGTTTGGTTTTATTTATGAGTATGTTATCTTGTAAATCTCAAAATGTATTGTATTCTTCGTGCCTGGTTGTGTGCCTGTCTGGATCTCTACTCAATGTATCTCCCTCTCTCTTCGTGCTGCATGCATTCATTGCTTTCAAATTTAAGATTAGATGTGATTAGGATTTCAATCTTTTTAAGGAATTAAACTGTATTAAATGAAGTTGAGAAAATACCTATGATTGTGGAAATAAATTGATCTGAAATGTTATTTGTAATTATATATATATATATATATATATAGTATGTATATGGAAATATATATATTTACTAGTTTTAACTAAACTAAATAAAATTTAATTAAATTAAAACATAATTTAAATAAAAAATAAAAATTTAAAAATTAATTAAAGGTTTGGAGGGGCATTAATCCCCCCCAAACCCCTTAGACACCCTATAAAAGGAGGGTTGTCGTGCAACCGTACCTACGGGTACTGACACATGTCGCCCCCCCCCCCCCCCCCCCCCCATAGGGATGGCTACTATGCGGCAGTACCCTGCAGGGTACTGACACACATCAGTACCTCCCTGACATGGACCCCTCCTTTATTTGTATTATTATTATTATTATTTTAAATGGTAGTTTATTAATTATTATTATTTGGTTTATTTTTAAATGGTAGCTCAATAATGATTATTTGGTTATTTTAAATGGATTTTAATAATTATTATTATTTGATTTAATTTTTAAAGGGCTTTTTCATTATTATTATTATTTTTGTTAAGGGGTAATTTTGTTTAAAATTTAGTAATTGGTTGTTTATTACAATGCGCGGGTTTTATTTTGTTATATAACTACTTATTTTTATATATTTAAGATATAAAATATAGGTACTATAGTGTAGTATATTTATGTAGTTAATTATTAATTTATTTTTGCATGACGTTCAATTTTTTTGCATGTGGTTAATTTGGAAATGTTTTCCCCCTTGGACCTTAGTTGTGAATGTTAAATAATGCAAATTGACTTTTAAGACAATCTGATTGAGTAAATTTAAGGGGTTAGAATTGTCAACCAGTGGGTATGAAATCCAGAGGTAGGAATTAGATATTTAATCATGTTTGTTTGCCTTGCATACTCTATTGTGTCGGTTAACTTCTTCTATGATGAGTCTGGTTTTGCACGGTCTTGTCACCATTGGAACTAGTTGTTGAGATTTATGAGTTTGTGTTAACTTGAAGCTATTCTTTGATCTTGTGAAACCCTAAGGTAGGTTATCTAAGTGTGTAGATGAGAAGTGTCTTGTAATTGGTGTCAGAGCTTGGAAGTGGCTTCTAGGATATCCCATTATAAGTAGCTTAATAAGTGATAATTAATGACATTGAGAGTTTAAAATGAATTAATAAGATATTATGTGCCACCCATTCCTAAGTTCCTAATTGAGTTTTGACTAGGATGGGAGTGGGAAGATGCTTCCTACCTACATGGATTGGATATGGCATATTTAGTACCTCATCTAAACGAGAGGTTACTGATACCGCATAGAGTCACTAGGGCATTGGGGTCTTGAGAGACTAACATGATAACCCTAGAGTTAGCTCGTCATGTGATGACACTTCCATTTATGCATCTTATGTTTCCTACATGTGTTGGTTTCCTTTGGTTGAGTAAGTCCTACCTTGTTATCCTTTTGTACCTTTTGAGTTAGAATGCTTTCAAGATCTCTTCCTTAGCTTGTTCTGTTGATGTTTGTTATCCAAGTGGGATCTTTTGGTATCTCCTCAACATGGTGGGAGTGGACCATTTAGGTCCCATGAGGTCGGGTGGTAGTGATTATTTTACCATTTGAGAGTCTGACATTCATGTACCGGTGCTAGATGGTACCTATAGTAGTTGTACATTCTTGTTCTTCTTTGGTGGAGATGTGTTCTTATCTTCTTATTCTATGTGGCCTTGTATCATTGTATCAATTATTCAGGTGATATCATGTTGTATTTTATTTTGGTTATTGTATTACATACCCTGCGACATGTGTAGTGGATGTAGATTATTATGGATACCTTATGGTACCAATTCTATTCATGTTATCTTTTGTATGATGTTTCATTTATCATTCAGTTGTATACACGGAATTTGCAATTATATCTAATCTAAATTAATCAATCAATTCTTATGTAATCTATGTCAAGGAACCCTTGAGATTTGTAATCTATGTGAGTTGTATTTTATACTGTATTGCTTGCGCATTGTAAAACATTTTTGTTATTGTTTGTTAACACTGAAGAAAAAAAAAATATTTTGCAAACTTAGTTGCATGTTTAGGTTAATTTTTCCTGGGTTCCTTGGTAGGGCATTATAAGAAGGCAATTTATATGCACTACCAAAAACATCCATAGTAGCATAGAATGTAGAAACAAAGATAGAATATTAAGGAGCTAGCTTGGAAAGGATAGAAAAGATCAATTGTTCATCCCCTTTAACAATGCCACAAGTAGAAATCTCCAATTTAATAGAATTGAACTTAGAGAAAAAGTCTTGAATATTGTCAAAATCACTAGGATTTAGACCCATGAGATCATTCTCTAATCTAAATTTTCTCATTCTATTAGGTTTACTAAAGAGTCCTTCCAATATGACCCAAGCATCATGAGGATGTGTGCAAGATGCAATATGAAAGTGCAAATTGTGAGAGATGGATGATCTAAGAGAGCCAAGTGCTTTATCCCTTCGATCAAACCATTTTTCACCTTTTTGCAACACCTGTAACTGGTTCTTGATCCTGCCCAAGAGTCATTCTAAGAAATCTAATACTCAACAAATGATCACTTAAAGATACTTTCCATTCATGGTAGTTATATGGAGTGAGGATTTTGACCTTTGAATTATCCATAATACAACCAAATAATGACTAATAATTACTGATAACTCCTTCAAATTACTCATGAAAATCAAAAACTTAAATCCAAGGATTAATGAAGTGTAAATATAGCTACAAAATATCCTATTTATGAAAGTGATACATCCACCCTAGATAACTAAAATTTGATTGCAGATCTGGAAAGTAGACAAAAAATTATGCACTTCCAAAAAAAATTCACCTCAAAATGTTATTGTATGTGCCCAAATGAAGCCCTGGAAGTTGTAGAAATCAGGAATAGGAAAGAACAATCATAAAAATATGCAATTTATGATTAATCTAACCACCAAATTGCAAAAATATTACCACCACTAGAATCTTTAAGAAATTCTACCCAAAATAAAAAGAAATTACTCAAAAAAAGGAGTGAAATTGAGCAAGTTATGGCCCTTTGAAGTTGGGTTGCAAATCATAAAACTCAAATGGTAAAGGTTGAGAAATTCAAACCCTTGCTAACATCAGCAATTAACTACATTAAATTTGATGGTCATATGGACATCACTGAAAATAAAATTTGCACAATTTTGACAGTTGGATGGCCATCAAATTTAACCTTGTAGTCAGATGACATGGCAAAAAATGCCCTCCTTTGGCTGACATGGTGGTTGATTGGGCAATGATGTAGGCATGTGGACAATGATGTGTATGGATGATTTGAATGGGTTGATGACATGCCCTTGGTGCCACATGGTGGTCTCTGACTGCATACCATTGGATGACTATGCCAGACACTGGGCACCACATGGTAGATTATGCAATCACCACATGTCACCAATGGAGTGGCAGTGGTGGAGATGAGATCTACCACCCAGAGGTGGTGCGAAGGAGGGTGGTGGCCTAGGTTTAATCCCACATTTATCATGGGAAGGGTTTTGTAACCCTTAATTTATGTAAGGTCACGATCTTCAAACAAAAAAAGGGCTCTACTTGGGTGAGGGCTTAGCTTGGCTTTAGGTGCACTGGCTTGAGCCCGGTCTTACTCACGTTCATCTTTGGTTGGAGCTCAGATGGGTCTATTTCCAATCAAACTCTTCTTGTAGGGATCAAAGCTTGACACTTTTTTGTTACGCTTAATTTATGCAAGGCTGCGATCTTAAAAAAAAAGGGCTCAATCTGGGTGAGAGCTTGACTCAGCTTCAGGCATGCTAGCTTGAGCCTGGTTTGAGTTGTGTTCACCTTCGGTTGGAGCTTAGATGGCTCTATTACCAATCACACTATTCTTATGGGGATCAAAGATTGATGTAGTGAGCACTTGCGCTGATGTAACTTTTTATTTTATGGAAATTAGGACTTTTAGTCCCAAATGCATGGTGGACGGGGCTTTCAAGCTCATTTTCTATGTTGATCTATGATTGATAAAGAAATGAAGGTAGCTAGGCTACTTAGCCAGGGCGTAGGCTCGAACTTGACATTGAGCTCGGTCATTCATGGTTGGGTCCACCTCAGTCTATGTATTGAATTCTGACTCGTTGTTGTGAATGATGGTGTCATCGGGTTGTGTGTAATGATGCTAGCGTATGTTCCCAGAGAATATTACCTATGTATGGTGACAATAAATGTAGGGCAACTACCAAGCCCGTAAAATGATTTTTGTAGATCGGACCGTACAATTTGATTTGCAAAAAAAATTGCCTCAATTTGGACTTTTGCAGAATATGGGCAAGTTTATATTCAATTTTAACTGAAAAAGTCTCTCGGACACAATGGTGAGGCCATATCTGCCCCAAGATGCTTCCACAACACACTGGTCTTTAGATATGAGATTTGGACCTTCAACGCTTGTACTGAGATCTCTCTAAATAGGCTAATCAAAATGTTCCAATGGCTCTGATACCATGTAAGACTTTGTAAATAGAAAAGATTGAACTAAGGATCTAGAGGTTAAAGAAAATAAAAATACAAGAGAGATGATATGAATGCAATGATAGATGATTGAGTTGATCCAGTGAATTCCCCTTATTGAATTATTTACATAATAGGCCTCCTTATATAGGAAAGGCGATAAGAGAGAATGATAAGGAGTTGATAAGCTATCACCTATACTAGGTGTAATCACATGTCCACCAAATGTGGACCATCCTCCATTATGCAATGAAGTATGTGCAATAGGATGAGGATGATAATGTGATATGAGCACTAAAGGTGGATCTTGCACCTAAAGTGGAATTTCTCCTACACCATATGCTTAATTAAGGTGTAAAATCCTAGGTGTCTCAATGAGAAATTACTATGCAATGCATTATCCTAAGTAAGATTAAGTAAAGTGTATAACTCTACAAGAACTCAACCCATCTCATATGTCTCTGATTTAACTTACTTTGACTGTTTAGATATTGCAATGCTTGATGATCTGTGTACAAGAAAAACTCCTTAGGAAACAAGTAATGTCTCCATCTCTTTAATGCTTGTACCATGACATAAAATTTTTGATCATAAACTAAATATCTTCTCTTGGAATCATTCAAATTTTCACTAAAATAAGAAATTAGTCTACCTGCTGGAGTCAACACTACTCTAATCTAATTTCCGCTTGCATCATATTCCACATGAAATTTTTTATTAAAATAAGGTAAGGATATCACAAGTTGTTCATTCACTTTCTGCTTCACCAAATCAAAGCTCTTTTGTGCTCCATGTTTCCACTTGAACTCTTTCTTGTCCTTCCTCATTATCTCAATTGTAGGATCATAAACTGAACTAAAATTTATAATGAACTTTCAGTAAAACCTTTCTAATCCATGAAATGATCTCACTTCTCCAACATTTATAGGTGTAAGCCATTATAAGATTTCTTTTACCTTCTTAGGATCCATCTTCAATCCTTCAGAAGATATCACAAATCCAAAATACACTATTTTGTCCTTCATGAAAGAAAACTTCCCGATGTTAATCAACAAATTTTCATCCCTCAATCTCCATAACACTTGTCTCAGATGCAAAAAATGATGATCTTTGTTGTTACTAATAATTAGAATCTCATCAAGATAAGCAATCACAAAGTTACCCAAGAATTTCTTCAATACCTCATTCATCAATGTCATGAATGCACTTGGTGCATTAGTCAATCCAAAAGGCATTACCAACCATTCATAGAATCCTTCATTTGTCTTGAATGGACTTTTCCAATCATCTCCTTCTTTGATTTTGATACGATGATATCCACTCTTCAAATCTATCTTGGTAAAATATATGGCTCCACTCAAATAGTCCATTATATCATCCATTCTAGGCAAAGGGAATTGATAATTTACTATGATCCCGTTAATGGATCTAGAATTAGTACATATCCTCCATTCTCTATTATTCTTTGTTGCTAATACTCTAGGTACTACACAAGGACTCAGATTTTTCTTGATCAATCCTGGCTTTAACAACTCTTGCACTTGTCTATTCAATTCCTCATTCTCTATTGGTGTCAGTCGATATGCTTCCTTATTTGGTAAACTTTCTCTAGGAATCAAATCCATGTAATGACTAATATTTCTCATAGGTGGCAATCCATCTAGAACATTATTTGAGATTATATCCTTATACTCATTCAATAATTCTCTTATTTCTTTGAGTTGTTTTTCTATAGATTCTATATCAGGTTTCTTAGGGATCAAAGCATAACATACTTTATCACTTTTTAATTCATCTAGGAATTTCCTACCTTCCACCAAACAAACTCTAACAATAGTACAATTCTCATTCTTAGGAGTCTCAACTAAAGGCAACAACACTTGATTCATTCCATTTGAAACAATATTATACCCATTCTTTTCCCCATCATGCAAAGTTTGTTTATCATACTACCAAGGCCTTCCCATCAAGTTATGGCACACATCCATAGGTATAACATAAAAAATAAATACATCATGATAAGATCCTATTTTCAATTTCACAAAGAATTGTTCACTTACTAGTACCTTATGGTCATCCTTTATCCAAGAAATATAACAAGGTTTCAGATGCTTCAATCTTTGTAAATGCAATTATCTCACCAATTCTTTAGATGCTAGGTTGTCTAAAATACCTCAGTCAATAATCACTTTGTAATATTTTCCATCAAATTTGCATCTTGTTTTGAAGAAAATTCTCCTTAGCAATGACTTTTAGTCTGACTCTTCATGACATAGGACTCTCCTTACCATCAAATCTTCTCCATCTTTAGGTTTGTTGAAATATTCCTTGGATTCTTCTTCCACAAAATCATTTATGCCACTGCTCTCATCCCTCTTAATTGAACTTCCTTCATTACATTCAAAGGCTTGGTGTAATCCTCCAAACTTGAAAGAGGTTCCAATAAAAAATCTTATGTCATCTTTCCTATAACTATGCAATCCACTTACTCTCTAGAAATTTTGGTCATCTCTTTGGTATCAATTTTCCTCCTTGAATTTTTCCTTCTTATGTTGATTTGAATAAATCTTCCCCCACCTGAGGTTCTTCCTCTCTAAAATATTCCACCTCTCCCTCTTTGTATTTTCTCATTCCTTTTGTTCAATTTCTCCTCATCTTTTAGGACATATTAGTAAGCTTCCTCCACACTTTGTAATTTAACCAAACTGGTCTCATCTTGAATAGATGTCCTCAAACAATTCAAGTACCTTAAAACTCTCTCAACATCATCATCAATATGTCAAGATCTGATATCCAACCTATAGAACTTTTTAAGTATACTCCTTTACACTAAGATCCTTTTTCTTTATGTTTTGCAACTTCATAAATAAACTTACTTGGTAATCAATAAGAAAAAAATTAGCTTTCAACTTGTTCACCATCCTATCCTAGGACTTGATTTTATCCTTACCTCTTCTTTTTTTATTTGCCTACAAATGTTCCCACCATAAAGATGCATGTCCTCTCAATTTTGTGCAAACATACTTCACTATGTTATCTTCATTTGTTCCTTAATAATCAAAGTACTTCTCCATCTCTATTATCCAATCAAGTAATTTATCTGAATCTAGCTTTCCATGGTAATTAGGTGGATTAAAATGTGGTCTTGCATTTACCCTAGTTAGGGATTTTATAAATCTTTCATCTCCTTGTTCAAGTTCTGGTTGTTCCTTACTCTCTTTGGCTTCTTCATCAACTCTTTCCTCCTCTTTATCGCTCACATCTTCAATGTGTCAACCTCTTCTTTGGGCTATCTCCATACCTTCAATTCTAGATGCAATCTTTCACAACAGATCCAACATAACTATATTTGCATTGCTCCTGCCATCTCTAGCATTTCCGCTACAAGACATCTTCCATGAATCCTCTTCAATTGTAGGTTAGACACTATTTTTTCCACCCCACAAAAAACCAACCTAGTAATTTTAAAGCTTAGGAACCACGATTTGCCTCAACAAAATTTAAAACTTTCTCAATACCACTTGATGCAATCAAGGACAAAGGGACCTGAAAGAGTTTAGTCCGATCCTTGCAGCAAGAGTCACACAATGGAAGAAGTGCCAAAAAAAGATGGGAGAATGCAAGATCGACCTTCTTATTACTAGAGAATCAAATACAATGGATATGCAACATGTATTCATACACTCCAAGCATATAGGATTGTTTCATGAACCTTTTGTAGGTTATATTTTTATAACTTATCTATTCTAGAATCCAACTATAGAGCTCTACAAATGTTTCTTTCTTCTATATCTTCTATTTTTTTTAAGAGATCAATTAAAAGAGTTTATAAAGCCTTGGAAAGACACAAGTTGTCCTAAGAAAGGTTACATTTCTAAATGAGAAGAAAATATATTAACAATATAAATCAGGACCCAAATCATAAGGATCTTCCTTCAATTGATTAGACATGAATCATGATCCATCAAGTAGGTCAACCATAGACATAACAACATTGAGAAATGCTCCATTAAGGTTTGTCAATTGAGAAAATACTTTACAAGATTGGGAAATACAAACTAACCATGAAACATGAAGCACAGTTGAATCCCACCAAGTATGTGCAAGATCTCATACACAAAGAAACCAAATGGGATGTGAACCTAGGGAAAGGTTTAAAAAGAGTCCATGAACACACCAATAGGTTTGTAGCTACAAAGGAATTGAATTTAATGAACAATAAAAAAAACATGAAGAATAAACTTCTAGGAAAATATAAAATAAATATTTTTGGTTGATGCAAGATTGCCAAGATCTCAAAATGCTCCTGTATTAGATACATAAATATCCTTTTTACTACTACTTCATGATTATGGATGGGATCAACTAAATCTTGTAACAAGATACACTGCATTCATGATATCAGGTCTTATATGAGTTAAATATATAAATCCACCAAGCATTGATCTATACCTTAACTGATTAACCTTAGGGGACTCATCATATATTGATATCTTGCATCCTATCACCATAGGTGTTCCCATAGGTTTTGAGTCATCCAACCCAAACTTCCTTAGCAATTCTCTCACATACGTATCTTGAGTCATGAAAATTCCTTTGTTATATTTAGTAACTTGTAGGCCTAGAAATAATTTCATTTGTTCTATCATGGACATTTCAAACTCATTATGAATCTCTAATGCACACTCTTTACTTAAATTATCATCTCCACAAAAGATAATGTCATTAACAAAGAGTTATATAGTAAGAATTTTATCATTAACAATTTTAAAATATAGATTACTATCTATAGTACATTTTTTGAATCTGAGCTTGAGAAAATACTTGTCCAATCTAGAATACTAGACTCTAAGGGCTTGATTTAGTCCATATAATTATTTATTCAATAAAAATAATGCATCAGGCTATTTTATTAGACTAAAACCATCAGACTACTCTATGTATACCTCTTCTTCTAACTCACTATTTAAGAATGCTGACTTTTCATCCATCTGATAAACTTTGAAGTTCTTATGGGCTGCATAAGCTAGAAATAGTCTAACTTCTTCCAACCTTGTTACTAGGGCAAATGTTTTTTCATAATCAATCCCTTCCATCTGAGAGTAACCTTTGCACACTAGCCTTTCTTTATTCCTCAAAAATTCTCCTTCTTCATTTAGCTTATTTTTGAATACCAATTTAGAACCAATAACATTCTTGTCTTTAGGCCTTGGAACAAGAACCATGTGTCATTTTTCTCAATATGTGATAACTCTTCCTTCTTTTCTTCAATCCAATGATAATCTCTATAGGATTTTGTTATGCCCTTGGTTTTAATGTGTGACATCAAGCATATCTGATCTTTCACAACTTTTATTCTTGTTTGGATTCCCTTGTTCCTATCACCAATGATGCAACCTTCATTTTGGTTCTATCTTACATATCTTGGAGTTTTCTTCCTTGTCTCTAATTTTTTAAATTCTTCTTATTCTTCTCCACTTGTATAGGCTTCATCTTCTAAATTTTTTGTGATATTTGGTCTCAAATTCTATACTTTTTGATGCTGTGTTTGATCACTACTATCCATTTGATGTACATATTCACTAGGTCTTGTCAAATTTTCAAGACTTTCATCCACCTTAACATTTATGATTTCTATTAATTTATTTAGCCTTTTTTTATAACACTTATATGCTTTTCTTTTGGTAGATTATCCAAGGAATATACCTCCATCACTCCTTACATCAAAATTTCCTATATCTTCATCTATCTTTATGTAACATTTACTAGAAATTTTTTCGAAGTACTTAACAATAGGTGCATGATCACACCAAAGTTCATAAGGTGTCTTACCAGTTCCATATTTGATCTACTCTTGATTAAGAGAGTATATGAATCCACAAATGATCCTTGAATCTTGAATGCTTGAACTTTCTCATGTGACTATTGGATGATAATGGATCTCTAATGAATGTCAAATGGATGTCAATGGATGTCAATGGATGTTAATGGATGTCAAAATGAGGTGCCTAGGCTTGCTTTTATACTAGTTTTCAAGTTTGAAAACAAAGCAATCCGATGACGCCACCTAATTTTATAATTTAATTCCCCAAGACAACACTGGCCACAAGATTTAAAAAACCTGGGAAAAGGTTGACTTGGTCAACCTATTCTAGAAAAGGTCAACCTGGTTGACCTATTCTAGAATAGGTTGAACTGGTTGACGTATTTCCAAAATAGGTCGACTTGGTCGACTTGTTCTAGGTTGGACCATAGGGAGCCAACCCTAAGGTCTTAGACATTGCATAGTTGAATGTGTAAGATATGGGACATAACAAGAGAAAATGGGGAATGAGCGCATCCATTTTAAGATGGTACATTTAGTCCCCACTTTAGCAGGAGTATGACTTGCCTCAAACTCACAGTAAATTAGATAAAAAAGAAAGAGTTGATCTCATCACAACCAAGGAGATGAAGAAACCATCAAGGCCCAAATAGAATTGAGTCTTCATCATATTCAGAGCCAAAATAAAAGATATGTTACTAACAATGAAGTGTATCCAACTCTCCCAATAAGGTTTGTGTTCCTTATTGTGAACTACATAGGAAAAAGAAAGGGGGTGCAAGAAGAGATGGCATTGAATGGTTTAGAAAGTGTGTGTGGCATGCTAGTCAACTCATCGAAAGGATTCATCCTCAAGGGAACCCCATGTACCAAGAAGATGAATTAAAGATTCCCAAGACATAAGGATGTGTGTGTTGTTAAGGGATCAAAAGGATGATTAGGATTCCCAGACTGTCAATAGTCCAAAGAAGGATCAAACAACTACTAGGCCTCCTAGAATATTAGTAATCCAAAGAGGGATAAAAAAGAAAGGATCAAGCCTCCCAGATTGTTATTAGTCCAAAGAGAGATCCAAAATAACAAAGACCAAGCCCCCATGAACTATTAGTAGTTTGATAGAGGAAACCAAACTATCAACTTGTGTGTGTGCAAAAGTGAGAAAAGTGTATGCCCCCACGTTAAAGTGATTGCAAACACCTTAACAAGAGAAATAACTTTAACAAAATTGTACATGCATCCATGAAGAATGTTTCTAATATGAAATACCCCCAAGAGAGAAAACTTCAAGGGAAATAAACACATGACAAAAGAGAGAACAAAAAGGGATCAACTAACTTTGGGGTCAGTATGATCATATGATAATATGTAATATTATATCAAGTATGAAATGTCATAATTCCCCAAAGAAAGTAGAAATACACCACAATGGGGGGAAATACATGCAAGAGATACAAAGAATAGTCTTTTTGGGCTAGCAACGCAGAGACCAAAAAGAATTGATGCTACTATGTCGCCAATATCCAAGTAGACTACACAAATCCACATATACAAACAATAGCACATAGACAACAAAACATGCAATGAAAAATAGAAGAAGAGTGGTACAAATAGAAGAATATGCATGACATGTTCGATTACTTTATCATCTTGTGCTAAAAGAGAAACAAGAATCAACTGAAGAGATCTAGACAACATATAACAAAGAGCATAATAGGAGGGAAAAACACAACAAAAATACACAAAGACTACCATGCTATAAAATTCCACTTCAAGAGTGTTGCATTCCCTCCCCATCTTAGTCTGAAATATTAGGCAAAGGTGAGAAACTAAAAAGAGAAACAGCATCCAACATAGTAGGAACCACTTCTAGATCCAGCAGGGACTCTGGTGGGAGTCACTATGATCCTCACTAGGAGTGAGTGTTAGCTGCGTAGAAAGAATGTTAGGAAAATCATAATTAATATAGATATTTTCATATTCATCATCACTAACGTGTGCATTAGAATCATCATCATCAAGATTAGCTTCCATGTCAAGATTAATAGAATTTAAAATACAAACAAAATCATCATGTTTATCCATTTGCATATTGTTATTTTGATTAACTTCCTTCAAAGGGTCAAGAGTGGGTTGATCAAAGGAAGGAAAACGTTGCGATGAAGAAGAAGTTTGAGAATCAAGAGTGTGAGCCTTTTCCTTATCTTGATAGTTCTTGCAACACTGACAAGCATGTTAGTTACAAATGGTTTTACAAGATAAACTTGATGGATCAGATTCAATAATCATATATTCTGAGGAGGGAATGGCTATGGGTTGAGGAATGATAGGTGGAGGAATAGGTTGGGTAGGTAAGATATCTTCAGGAGTATCAAACTTAGGAAGACTAATCTCAAGAATATTTTCTACCTTGTATTACTGATAGGATTGATAAAGATGATTAGGATGGTTAGGCATTTTTTGAGGGAGAGATGGCTAAAAGAAATCTATCTCAACACAATCTCGAGGGTGAAAGGGTTTATAAAGAGATTGATTAATGGTGAAAAATTCTCCTTTATGAGGAAATTTTATGCACTTATGAATTGGAGAGGCTACAAATTTCATGGAAGAAAGCCATATAATACTAATCCTAACGTAAAATTGATCAAAAGTAGGAATAACAACAAAGGTAGTATGAGAAACCTTACCAAAAAGGGTTATAGGAATATTGATAGAACCTTGAGGATGATAAAGAAAACCATAACAAGTTTGAATCCAAACACTAGATGTATCATAGGTATCCTTATGCAATCCTTTATTCAAAAGATGTTCTTGAGTGATAACATTCACGGAGGAAGAGGGATCAATCAAAACACCATGAGAAGGGATATGGGCAATCCTAGGAGTAATGTAAAGAGGGCCATTAGGTTCTTTGAGCATATCAAAATTATCAAAGGTGATAGGAGGTGAGGATTTAGGTTCATGAGAAGGTAAAATCAAAGGTTGAGGTTGAGACTCAATAGGATTAGATTCTTCTACCTTGTCATCATAACTAATGTTAGTAATAGGAGAAGAAGGTTGATTAATTACATTTGTTGAATGTGAAGGTAAGGGATTGGTGTAGATTTGAAAATTATGATTAGGAGGTGCTACAAATTTATTTGTACTATTAACCTCAAAATCAACATATATAACATTGGAATCAATAAAATCTTGAATAGCATTCTTCAAAGCATAACACTTTTGAGTATCATAACTAGGTGATGATGGTATTGCCAAAACATATTTTGATCAAATGACTTAGGCATTATTTTTCTAGTGTCAATAGGATGGATATGAGGAAGTTTAAGAATGTTAGAATTAATAATATTCATCATCACCATAGCTAAAGGTTCATATAAAGGAGTGTACTTACGATTTGGATGATACAGAAAAGAAAAAGTAGTTGTACCTTTGGATGTAGTAGCCACTTGATCATAAACTATGTTGGTTGACTTGTGAATCTTGATGTAGCTGTTAGGCTTAGATAATTTGTTTTGATGAAAGGTGGTGTCACTCTTATCAATAATAACAAGAGCAATTGGAGCAGAGATCTCAAGTTGGCTCACTTGTAACTGATAATGGTGAAGTACTGCACAAAGGTGTGAAAAGGAAGTATACCCAGTAAGGAGAATCTTATCTCTAATGTCTTTTTGAAAATTAGAAATAAAAATATGTTGAATATCATGATCAAGTACATGATAAGAAATCTAAGCATACAAGTGTTTGAATCTACCAATAAAGTCACTAAATTTTTCTTTAACATTTTTATTACAATGCATTAAATCAATCAAAGAGATATGAGGACCAATATTATTTTAAATTTTTTAATGAAAGCATTAGAGATCATTTGAAAGGAATTAATAGAATAAGGAGGTAAAGAGAAATACCATTGCAATTCCTTATCTCTAAAAGTATGTGTGAACAACTTAGCCACGAGCCTATAGTCATGAGAAAAATAACTACATATAGTTTGGAAAGTCCTAACAAGAATCACATGATCACCCTTACCATTATAAGTCTCAAGAAGAGGTATCTCAATATGTTACATGATAACATCATGAAGGATATATAAGGAAAGGGGATTAGAAAAGTCACATGTATGGATGTTGTACTTATATTGAGTGAATTTAGCCACTTGTTGTTGTAAAGCTATGACAATTTGAACCAATATACTAATGGTAGGATTAGAAGATGAAATAGTATGAATAAACACATTACATGTACTTGAAAATTTATAAGAGGAAGAAGGAAAATGTAAGGATGTTGGTGGAGGATTAGAAGGAATGGGAAGAGGATTGGAATATGTAAAAGGAACGACATTGTATGAAGGTAATGAAGATGGTATGGAGGTAGGAGGAACACTTGAAGGAAGTGAAGGGTTAGGAAGACCAACACTTAGAGGATTAGAGACCTTTTTAGAAGTTATCATGAGAGGTGGTGCATAGGTAGGAATTATAGGAATAGTAGTGGAAATATAAATAGATGGTTCAACGATTGTGGAAGGAGGAATGTATCCTAACTCTTGAAACTATTCCATCAAAGGCTTAGCATGAGTGTTAATAAGGTGTGATATACCACACAAAATGGAGATATTATTATCATCATGAGCGATAAGCTTCTTAATAGCCTCAATTTAAAAAACACTATCGATATTTGGGTTCTCTTGTACAAGTCAATTTTCCAATTTATCAAACTCATGACAGAGATTATCAACTTGGGAAGGAGGAACTATTAAGACTTCATCTTCATCTTGGGAAAAATGAGAAGAGTTATGATCCATGGTAGGATTGGGATCTTGAGGGAAAATATTAGTATCATCATGGGTCCTAGGAAGAAAAGAGGAATCATGGTCAAAAGAGCCCATGAATCTACGACTTATCCTAATGGAAATACTAGAGGTTGGACTTAGTGTAATAATGATCATAAAAAAGGAGATCACAAAAGGAAACTATAATGAGATCTATCCACACAATTATCAATATAATAAAGAGCATACAAATAAATATCTAACTACACAAATATAGCTAAATCTAACCCCAAAATCAATAAGGAAAGGGGGATTGCATTGGGTTCACCAAAATAAGGTAAAAAACTAATGCAAAAAGGGAGATCAAGGGATCTAACTCCAAAATAAAAAAGAGAAGATGCGTCGGGTTGACCAATATGTTTAGGGAAGGTGAACACACAAGATAATGCACTGAGATAAAAAAAAAGTTGTAATACGTTGGGTTCACCAAAATGTTTAGTGAAGGTGAAGACATAAGATAATTCACCAAGATTAAAGAAAATTGTAATATGTTGGGTACACCAAATTTTTTAGTGAAGGTGAACACACAAGATAATGCACCAAGATCAAAAGAAATTTGTAACATATCAGGTTCAATGTAAAATGTTCAGGTGTGAATTTGATCCTAATGAATCTAACAATGTAAAATATGTGAGATGGAGTTCATTAATTAACCATTCCAATGCTAACACTCAAAATACAAGAGAAAGAGGGGCTTCCAAACATAACTCTCAATGCAATCCAAGTTACATTAGAAAAACCCAAGAAGATGAAGGAATGCCAATGCTAAATCCAAATTATATCAAGTAAGTATGCAATAAAGTCCTCTTTCATGCAATGTAGAATTTGATTAAAGATGTGTAAATACAAATGTGAAATTGAACCAATTGATTTAATGAGAAAATTAAGATAGATCTAGATGCTAAGTGTATGCATGCAATCAGCCCAATTAAGATATGAAAATAGGTCTAGCCTACGAAATGAAATGAATGATAGAGTACCCACCTTGAAATATGTTGTAGAATATGCCTTTTTTCTCTAAAAAATGCAGATTTGAACCTATGATAGAACTTCTGACTACGGATTCACGATCACAACATAAAAAGAAAAAAATGTTGTTTTCCTTAGATCTCCAGGAATAGGTTGACTTACTTTAACATGTTCTGGACACTTTTCCAAGAAGTCACCATGTTCCCATGACACTATAGAAAAGTTGACCTAACTTCTTTAGAAATATCTTGGCAAGTAGTTTCCAAAACTATGGTTGTAATTCTGATATCTTGCTCCTGCACATAGAAAAGCTTATTTTGGGGTTTGGGTGGATGAGGGCTTGCCTTGGTCAAGCCTGAGATTGAGAAATCAAACTTGAAATTCAAATTTAAGTATTCTTCTTTCTTGTAGAAACCCTTATTAATAAGGATTTTATAATGCTTATATGTTGTAGATGTTGAAATTGCAAATGATGGATGTAGGAAATCTCCACAAATATAATGGATCTACCAAAAACACATCATGGCTCATGATGAATGTAAATTTGCATAAATGAAGAATATGATGAATGCCTCAATGTAAATCTCCTCCCTTCATGGATAACAAAATGATAGATCTTAAAGAGGAAATGCTGTCGAAGGATCCTTGAATCTTGAATGCTTGAATGCTCGAACTTGATCATGTGATTGTTGGATAATAATGGATCTATGATGGATGTCAAATGAATGTTCATGGATGTCAAATGGATTCCAATTAATGTTAATGGATCTCAAAATGAGGTTCCTAGGCTTCCTTTTATACTAGTTTTCAGGTGGGAAAACAAAGCAAGCTGACAGGGTCACTTGATTTTGCAATTTAATTCCTCAAGACAAAAATGGCCATGGGATTTAAAATCCCCAAGGAATAGGTCGACCTATTCTAGAATAGGTTGACCTAGTTGACCTATTTTAGGGTTTGCCCATAGGGAGCGAACCTTGAGGTCTTAGAGACTACACAATTGAAAGTGGAAGATATGGGAAAGAACAAGAGAAAATGGGGATCAAGCACAAATCCATCCATGGTTCATAAAGTTGGTAAAGAGAGGGAGTTAAAAGGTCTTAAATAATGAGTGCATCCATTTTAAGATGATACAACTATAGTTCTCACAACTTCTCTCTAAAACATTTGTGGAATATTCCTTTCTAGAATCATGGTCCTAATGATTTCTAGAATTGATGTGTTCTTCCATTGAACTACACTATTTTTCTATGGAGTCTTAGGATTAGAAAACTATCTCTTGATTCCATGCATCTCATAGAATGCATTGAACTCATTTGATGTAAAATCTCAACCTCTATCCAATCTCAGCTTCTTCAATTCTTAACCAATCACATTCTCCACCATTGACTTGAAAGACTTAAACTTACCAAAATCCTATAGCTTCTCCTTAAAGAAGGTAATCCATACATCTTTAAATAATCATCAATTAGTAGCATAAAATATGTATCCTTGCAAGCTTAGAATCTTTGTAGGGCCACAAAAATCACTATGAACAAGATCAAACAATCCATTTGAATTTTATTTCTTAGAGTGAAAAGTAGTTCTTGTTTTCTTACCCAATTGGCATTCCTTGAAAAAATTGTTAGCATGCTTCTTCATCTTTGAAAAATCTCTAAAAAAATGCTATCCATCAGTTATCCAATATTGAACAAGTTATGCTTAAGTCCATCAACAAGTAGTACATTGTTAGAATTAGTCTTTCCATCTAAAGAAATAGATCCTACTCCAATGATAAGCTTAGGAACATTGTCTCCAAATATCAAAACACCACCATCATACTTATTTAGTTTAACAAAATTATTTTTATCTCCATTCATATGATGTGAGAAACCATTGTCTATAACCCATTAAAATTTCTTATCAACATGTGACACTAAAGCTCTTTCCTCATGTAATGGTTTATCATCTTTGATAACAATAAATCCAATCTCCTCATCATCAAAATCATCATCAGAAACACCTTCACTAGCATAATAAAATTCTTTTTATTTTGAATACTTAGGTTTAAAAAACTTAGATTTATGCCTAGGAACTCTTGTAGGACATCCAGATGCAAAGTGACCTATCTTATTGCATGAAAAAAATTTCAAAGGTAACTTTCCTTCAAACTTACCCTTACCCTCTCTTTTCTCTTCTAGCGATCAGGGAAACAATTTCATCTAGATTTCTTTCTTCTTCCTGTATCTATTCCCATTCATCAACATACTCACCAAACTCTTCTTTCATATTACCACTACTCGTGCTCATAATTCCAGATAATATCTTTTTGTGTGTAGATGCCTTAAATGTTGTTTCAACTTTAGGCAAAGAATCTCCCATCTCTATAGCCTCAAAGGTAGTTATCTTTGCAATCAAAATCTCCCAGCTAAAGTTTTTAGTCAAAGGTATAATCTCTTCTATAGCCTAAACTTTGGTTTTGTAAATAGGTGTCAACAATCTAAGAATCTTTGCAATGACTTCTTCCTCTTCATAAGTGCCTCCATAATTTTTTATTCCAATCACAACCTTAGTAACTCTTTGTACATAATCCCTAATATTTTCATCATATTTCATTTTCAAATTCTCCATCCTTATTTTCCAGTTTTGTAGCTTTGCTTGCTTAGTAAACTTGTCTCATTCATATAATTCTTCCAATCTTTTCCAAATTTTGTGTGCTGAATCCAAATCTTTCATCTCAGTAAATTCTCCTTTAGAAAGTGCCTCAGTAAATTCTCCTTCAGAAAGTGCACTGATCAGTGCTTCCCTTGCAACCATGTTATATGAAAATGTCTTCTTTTATTCGTCAGTAGTTTTATCTAATTCATCCTTAGCCCACATGGTTACCTCATTGTTCATGATCATCTAGTAGTTAGTACCCAAACATAGCAAGTGTGTTCACATCTTGTTCTTCCAACTGTCAAAGTTTTTAGGATCAAATTTCAGACTATCCTTCCTATAGAATGCCATCTCCAAGATCACCTCAATCTATTAAGCTTTCTCTCTAAGGACCAGAAGCTCTAATACCAATTTTTAGGAATAACAGTCCACCAACACAACTGAGAGGTGGGGGGGTGAATCAGTTGTGAGATAGAATATTGAATTTTATCTTTAAACAACAACAAAACCAAATCAAATGATAACATAGTAAATGACAACACAATAAAAATATTTTGTTGTCGAGGAAACCTTGTTAAAGGTAAAAACCCCGGTGGGAATTAGCACCCACAAATGATGTATTGCGAGTATAGTATCCCTGTTAAAAGATCTAGCCATGTTAGGAGCTTATTAAAACATTATAGTACATAGTCCTTGTTAAAGGACATACCCTATTAGGAGTCAAAGAAATGAAGTCTCACTACCCAAAGAAGGTTATGTCCACCTCCCAAACTCACTGTTCGCATCACAAGTGTATATGAAGGAAATACATAATCCTTGTAAACTATCTGATAGAAACTTTATTTGCTTGATTAGTTCCAATGAAGTATAAACTATCCTCTACTCTACATCCAATAGATACAAGCTCGTAGCTTCCATAATCCTCTTTTTCAATTCTTACTCTGCTTATCTTTTCAAAAGAAAAGATCTTACATATATACCCTATTACAATAAAATGATCAAGTCGACCAATTAGGCTTTCCTAATATACAAATAATTACATAACCCCTTGCTAATATATCCATAGTATCTATTAAAAATATAAAACAATTACATTTTAATAATTAAGGTCCAACATCCGTAATCCATGATCGCTATCCATAATACACAATACAACTTTGAAGTCAGCCCCAAATAGGTCTCCTTTAGAAAACACACTGCAACTAATGGCATCATGCTTCCCACAACTTGCTAACATCAAAGAACATTCCTCAATATGTTATCTGACATCCCTTAAGCTCACATACACTGAATCCACATCGCTTGTAAGATACACTCAAAACACAGAGACTAAATCTTTCAAATTCCACTGTCACAGTCCAGAAAAAAGTCTTTGCCAAATCTTCTGTTACTAAACCAATATGAAATATTACATCATGTGATATTAGATAGAATATCACAACACCTTTTACAAAAACCTATTTTCTCTCATTCTGAATCAACTGTACAGTATCTGTACACTGTAATGACCAGTCTGTTCTCTTCACATAAACATATGTTGACATCAGTGACAAAACACAAATGACAACAACATTAGTAACCAATTCCAACAACACCCAAAAAGACAATGATGTTGTGTAGTGATTAAACATATTAAATGCATCAACAACATCCAACATGGATTACTTAGTAACCCTTTTGAATTCTTCTTGTCTTCTTTGATTTTTGAATTGCTTGAGTGATCTTCCTCGACATTTGAATTGCTGAATGATATTTCTTGATATTTGAATTGTTCAATGGTATTTTTTTGTTTGACATTGAATGATTTATGTTTCGAAGCCATATTTTTATATTTACAAGCCCCCTTATAGATTACTTATTAATTTTTCTTTTCTTATCATGCTCTTTTCCTTTTTTAGTCAGAATCATAGGGTTCTGAACTAGTGGTTAGCTATGCCAATATGCTAATAATGACTCTGATCAGCACATGAACAAGAAACCCAAGTTTATGGTATCATTTTAAAGTGTGCTTGTGATTTAGATAGTTGGCATTAGACATTTTCTAGATTGTTAGTGAAATAACACTTCAACTACAAACTTCTACATAATGTTTCTTGCAAAGACACAATTTTTGGGATGTTTTGGCTAAGAAATACCTCTGCCTTCTATCAAGAACTATTTGGGGTGGATGACCTTTCAAGAAAAGCCCCCCAAAACACTTACTTTTCCCAATACCAACAAACAAAAATAAGAAAAGCACTCAAGAAACAAGGAAAAAAGACAAACACACTACAAAACAAGAAACAAGAAACAAATCTAACTACTAAAACACAAAGGAAAACTAACACCTACCTAATCAAAACTAAGATAAATTATATATTAAAAAAATTAGAACAAAAAATATATGGGTTTCTGATTAATTGATTTTTCTTTACATCCAATAGAAATAACCTACTTTGTATAGTTCTAAGGAATGAAAACTTATCTTTGTACTCATAAAAATAAAATTTAGACAAGTTGTGTTCAAATTATGAGTACAAATTATACAAAATCAGAAGTTGTGGCAACTCTCAATAATTATGATTAATCAAAAAGAATGTTTTATTACCCTTAGCATCATATTCAAACTAAAAATTATCAAAATGCATAGGGTAATGAAAAGATACAACCTGATTTAGTGAGTTCCCAACTGTGGGTGTATTCTTACACAACATGATTTATTCTTCTAGAGGTCTTAACTCTTGGTTCACCACTCCATCCTCATAAAGTACATGCACACCATGAGAAAACATAGGCATTGGTGATGTATTATACTTGTCATTACAACATGGTTCAAAAGGCAAAGCATTGAGCCTGTGATCTTTGTTATCATCAATATTAGTCCTAAATAATAAATCATCACATTTAACCTCATTAGGACTAAAAATTTCACTCATAAAAATATCTTTTGAATCATAAGAATGATTATTATCATCAATAAAATCATTATATCCCTCAAGACTTAAAGAAAAATTCTCAAAATCACCCCTACCTTCTAAATAAATCTCCCAAGCTAGCAATAATTCAAGAAAAATTACTTTTGTATGTAGATCAAATGGATGACCTCTACATAAATTACACGTTACCATAACTGATAACTAATGTTGAAGATTTATTATTTGATGGAGATGATGATGAAGACTGACGAAGATTAGAGGTATACATGATGATAGTAGGAAGGTTAGATCAACTATTGTCTTGTCATTGATGTCAAGAAATTGATATGTGATTTATATTATGTTGCCATATCATTCGACAATGATAGAAGATGAATGAGTTAAGGAGAAGAAGAAATGAGAAGTTGAGAAGTTGTAGAACTTAATTGGGAAACTAATACAAATTAGACAATGATTAGATTATGTTGATATAATTGTTTTCTACCTAACATATGATTATGTTAAGTCGGTAAAGCATAGTAATGAAGATTTGACAACTCAGTAAGATAAGTTGTTTTGGCTACCGAGAAGGTAAATTTACTTAGTAAGGTAAAGAGAAAAAGATAGGTCACTCAGTAAAGGGAAAGGAACTCAAGACACCGAACATTGAAGAAAGGTTTAGGCACCGAGTAGTTAACTAAAATTCTAAGTGAAGAACACCAAGAAAGGAAAAGGTATCAAATAAAGATGAAATCGACATTTAATGTTTACCTATGCTAAGATGGATGATCATGATGATGAAGAGAGTTAGTTACAAGAGATCTATAGTTATGAAAATTCAAGATGAATATCTATGGAAAGATCTAAGAGGCAAAAAGAGATGGAACAAGTTTTTAGAAAACTTCAAGTTCCTAGGTGAAAGGGAATCATGTTACCAAGATCTGATTTCAAGGTATAATGAAATGTATGGTTAAGATTGATTGGAGAAAAATGTAATAGATGAGATTAAGAGGAAAAAAATTTCTATATAAAGGATGATCTTATATGGACAAATGGCTGGCAAATTGAATAGTTGAAGGATTACCGACTATTATAGAGAAGAATGAACAAAAAGATTCTGAGTGGGAAAATAGTAATTTGGTGAAGTGTTGATGCAAGTGGATAATGAAGAATTTAAGTGAAGATTGAAGAGTGCATAAGGATATGATATGTAAAGATAGTTGCACATCTATAGGTCAATTTTATTACTGTTTCTTATTAGCATTTGTAACAAATAAATCTCTTAACAAAGTGGACTTAACAGTATTATTATAAAATCCTTGAGAAAGGTGACATTCTAAAGAGTGTTTAGAGCTCTCTAACAAGGCCATTCCTAATAGGGTGAAGATCCTAATAGATCTAAGGGAAATCCCTAAAATGGGTCACACCTAATAGTGTGTTTTGTAATCTTTAACTGGATTGGCTCTTAACTAAGCTTACTTCAAAAGAGTATTTTTCTTAGTGGGTGATAATTCCCATAGTGGTTTTTCCCATACCTGGGTTTCCATATTAAAAATTGGTGTTACATGTTGTGAATGATTTGTGTGAATGATTTACAAATTACTATAGTTTATTTAATATTGTTAGCAAATAAAGAACTATGTTGTTACCGAGATACTACTGAGTTAATCAGAGAAATTTTTTAAAGCTATTTTTTATCAGGGATTACTGATTCACCCCCCTCTCCATAATCCACTAATTGGTATCAGAGATAAGTACTTTGAAGAGATAATTTTAAATAATTGAGTAAAAGATCCAAAAATGTATATGAGATAAGTACCTAATTTGAACAAGGAAAGTTTCTCAACATGGAAAAGAAGAATGAGATTGTATCTGTCTGGGATTGGAGATTCTGCACTGCACCTGATTGATAATGAATACATACCATTTCCTACTAGACCTTTGACAATTTATTAGATGAGATAAAGGAAGGAACACAACTCAGTTATGATAGAGATTGGTTCTTCCCTCCGCGATGCTAAATTTAATGATATTAAGGATTGTGTTAATTCAAAAGAAATGTGGGATATGCTTACACTTATATATGGAGGAGATCAACATGTACAAAAGGCTAAGGTTGACAGTCTAAGAGGAAAATATTATTAAATGAGGATGAAAGATGAAGAGAACATCACACAATATAGCAACCAAATCAAGGAAGTTGTTAGTGCCATCAGAGGTGTTGGTGGATCACTGACTAATGAATAAGTGGTAAGTAAAATCATGAGAAATCTATCTTCTAAGTATGCTATTAGAGTATCTATAATTCAAGAATTGAGATCTATACCAAATAATATTTTTAGTCTTGAAGCCCTAATCAGTAAGTTGACTACATTTGAGCTAAGTAATTATGATAATAGTATACCGATTATTGAGACAACCTTCAAGTCATCTATAAGCATTGGAACATCACGAAGAGAAAGAGAAAGTCACAAAAATTCATATGGAAATGAGTATGACAATATCCTGACCGAAGAGAAAGAACAAGAGGAATTTGAAGCATTGCTGGCTAACTGACTACCTAGAGGAAAAGGAAAGTATAAATGCAAGTTATCATTGAAATGTTTCAATTGTAATAAGATTTGACATATTGCATCTAGATGTATTGACAATGACATAAATGATAAGAATGATAAAAGAGACAACCAACACTAAAGATTTAGAGATTTTAAGGATAAAGGAAAGAAATCTTTCTACCTAGTTGAGGAAGGTGTAACTGATGATGAATCTGATGATACTGAGGAAGGATATGAAGTTGTCTTTGTTGCATTAAAGGAAGAATCAGATGAAGAAAATTATGATGATGAAAAATAACTTGTGTATCATGTAAGTAAACCATACCCTTGGATTATTGATAGTGGTTGTTCACATCATATGACTAGTGATATTGATAAATTTGAGAACCTGGAAGAATATGATGGAGGATTTGTCAGATTTGTCAGTAATGCTCCATGTCTTGGGAAAGGTATTGTGTTAAATGAGAAGATGAAATGCAATGATGCATATTGGATTAGAGGACTGAACTATAATCTGTTGAGTGTTGCACAAATGAATAATACTGGCCACCGAATCAAATTTCATAATAGAAGAGTTAAGATCTATGGTGCTGATGGAGATCTAATTGGAACGAGAGGATAATCAAGAGGTAATTTATTTTATCTTGATAATTATGAAAAGAGTTACTTATTTTCTAAAATTGAAGATGTATGGTTATGGCATAAGATATTATGTCATGTAAATTTTGATAACTTGATCAAAGTGAGTAAGAAGAGTAGAGTCAGAGGACTATCAAGATTAAGAAAATTTGATAAAGCTATGTGTAAAGAATGTCAAGTTGGTAAGATGATCAAGTCAAGTTTTCTAAGAAATTCTTATCCTAAAAATTGTATTTTGGAATTGGTTCATACTGATCTTTGTGGTCCTATGAAAATTCAAAGCTACTATGGAGATTAATACTTTATTTTGTTTGTTGATGATTATTCAAGAATAATGTCTGTTATGTTTTTAAAAGAAAAATATGATGCATTTCAAATGTTTAAGTGGCATAAGGAAAGAGTTGAGAAGGAAACAGGTAAGCAACTAAAGTGTCTAAGATATGATAGAGGAGGTGAATTTATCTTCGATGAATTTACTATCTTTTGTAATGAGCATGGAATTAAAAGATAAGTGTCTGCACTAAGGACTCCACAACAAAATGAGATAGCTAAGAGAAGAAATAGATCTATTGTTGATTGTGCTAGAACTTTATTGATTGATAAAAGAGTTGCACAAACATTTTGGAGAGAAGTTATAAGTACTTCAATTTATACTCTCAATAAAATACAGTTGAAGAAAGGTACAAATAAGACACCCTATGAACTAGGGTTTGGACACACATTGAATGTAAGTTATTTTAAAATTCTTGGAAGTAGGTGTTATATATTGAAAGATTATAGAAATTAAAATTTTGATTCTAAAGGTGATAAAGGAATTTTTCTTGGTTACTCATCAAAGAGAAAAACATATACATGTTTAATCAAGGATTCTAACAAAATAGCTGAAAGTGCAAATGCAAGAGTTGTATTGTCTTAAAATGGAAGAACTTCCATGTTAAGAGAATTTATCCCTTTGAGTAAGTGGTTTGGGGTCATTTCTAATTCCTTGAATTGGTCTTTTCTTGGAGCTAGATTTTTCCCCATTTTCCACTTCTTTTCTACACTTGATTCATCATTCTAGGTGAAATTAGGGTTATGATCCCCAGGATTCTCCTTAATTTCCCTCTTCTATGGCTCTATTTTCTAGGTAGGAATTAAAAATAGTTCCTCCTAGCCTTTATCATGTTCATCATAAGATTTTTTTCCTCTTCCTGGCACTCTGCTCTGATTCTGCCCCTTTTTCCACTTTCTGGCTGCATTTTCCTAGCATTCTGGACTGAGACCCTGAGATCTGTGACCTCAAGGTCAAGGATGACCTTAAGGGGTCAAGGAAAACCTTGAGGGTCAAGGAAAACCTTGTCCCTAACCTAGGTTAGGGTCAACCTCATCTTTGACCCTGGGTTCAAGTTTCAAGGTCCCGTGATCTCCAGATGTCGGGTTTTAGAAAGAATTGTTTTCCCGCTTTCGGGTCGGCTGTTTTGGTCTCCGAAATGGTAAACTCTTAAATTATATTTAATTTAGGTCCATTCCTAAAGGTTTGAGGCATAATTTGAATTTAATTCCCCAAGGTGGCCCCTCTAGAGGATTGTGCCCTAGACCACTATAAAAGGAATCCTTCCTCTCTCATTTTCTTCATCAAGTTTTGCAATCTCATCTCTCAAGCTCTCAAGAAAGATTAAGAAAGAATTTCATCAAGAATTTTCAAGGAAGAATTAAAGTATTATTATTCATTCAAGTTCTCCATTGAAGATCAAGGATTCAAGCATTCAAGCCTTTGAAGGGATTTGGTTCAAGCTTTCAAGATTCATCATTCAAACTCTAGATCTATCCATCATGGTGGTGTGATCTTCCTTCAAGATCCTTTGTTCATCTTCTAGATCCATTCATTGTCCCATTAAGGTGGATTCAAAGCATAAAATCATGAAGGTTTTGATTTACACTTGTTAATGTTATGTTCAAGCTTTCATATCAATATATTTGATTACATTTGAAATACAATTGCATATCTATTGAATATCATAGCTTCATTGTTAGATATACTTCTACTACTTGATAGCATTACTTATTTCAATTCCATTATTAAGGTTGATTGCAAACTGGGGTTTGACTAAGGCAAATCCCTCCCCCCAATAAACAAAACCATTTTTCTTGCAAGTACAGGTGCGGGATGACAAATTAAAGTGCATATTTGGATACCCTTTTCACCGAACTTCCAAGATTCATGAACAAAGTCAAAGTCGACCTTCAAAATCTCAAGGTAGTATTTGATCTTTTATCTAGATCAAAGACTACCTACTTCTAGAAAGACAAAAATTTTATGGGTTTTCTCTGTCTCGACATTTCCAGTCCAGAAAAGGTTGCAAAATTGCCTGAAACTGTACACAGGCACCAAAAAATAGGTATTTCCAAATTAATTTCATCATGAGGTATGTATCTTTTTTTATCTAATTTTCAGTATTTCTAGATTTACTTTCTATTCCTTACAATTCAAATGTATGTGTAAAATATTGGCTTTGGGGTCTCTTTTATGTGCAAACCATTGTTCTAGGACCCCATCCATATTTTATACTATACATTTTGGTGAACCCGAGATAGACAACTCTTTATTTTTGGTGTTAGATCCTTTCTTTAACATTAGATTTTATGCTCTTGCATTTATATTTCAAAAATACAAAAAAATTTGCAAAATTTCATTTAAAATACAAAAATATTTACATTTTTCATGCTTGTAGTATTACTTTGTGTTCAACATTTATGATTTTTGTTTCGAATACTTTGATGATGTATTTCTTACAAAAGATGATAGATCCCTTAATGAGGTACATGGAAGTGAGGATGAAAATTGTTTGAATGAGATCTCCATTGATCCTATTCCTATTTCACCCTCCTCCACGACCTCTTCAATTGACCTTTACAAAGATGTGTTAGGGATTGATGTTAATTCTTCTCCTAATATATGTCTTTTCTATGAGCCTACTTTAGAGTATAATTTACCTTCTTTCCCCTTTAGGGATAAAGATTTAGTGATTTTTGATGATCCTACAATGTGATTTATTGATAGGGATGATAATCCTCCTATTTGGGATGAACCTTTGGATTTGGATGTTGATTACTCTCTTCCTCATGAAACCATTTTGGATGATCCCTTGGATAAATACATTGATTTATCCCCTCCTCATGAAGAATCTTTGATACAAGAGGGTGATTTATAAATGGATGACATATTCATACATGATGATAACTCTTTTTCTAAAACACATGTAGACATTTTAGTGAAAGAAGATGACATTATAGATCCTTTACCTCCATTTGGGATTCCTTCTAGTGATGAGGCATTAGAGGAGAATGATATGAATTCCTTTAATGCTCTCCATATTAGTGAAGATCTTATGGAGAATCAAGATCTTACCTCATCTCCTCTTAGGGTGCCCTCTTTGCTTTCTTCTAGTGAATCCATTTGTAGTGTTGAGATAACTAATATTGTTTTTCTGAAACCCTTGTTGACTATCAAAGGTTGTCCTTGCATTACCATCAAAGGTAAACCTATGGAGTCTTTAGAGTCTTTAAATGATCAAGATTCAATAGATCACACTTATCGTACAAGGGATAACCTTCAATCTAATCTGGTGGTTTCTACTTCTTTACCACCTTCTCGACCTATTCTTCCTCCTCCACCCTGTCTTACTAGAAAGGAGTATGAGTTGATAAACCAATTAAAAAATACCCCTGTCAAGATTTCTTTATGGGAGCTTCTTCAAACTTCACCTACCTACTATGAAGCCTTGCAAAAAGCTCTAGCAACTCTTCCCACTCCACCTCCTAATCAAGAGAATATCAATAACTTCTTACAATGCATACATGCTACCCTAGGTCCTCCTGACATTGTATTTAATCAAAAGGATTTACCTTCTAAAGAAGTTGAGAATCAATATGATGCTCTTATGGTTGTTGTTTCTATCAATAAAAGTATCATTCGTAGGACCTTGATTGATAATGGATCTGGGCTTAATGTTTGTAGCATGGACATGCTCAAAGCAATTAACGCTGATCTTTCAACTATTCAACCTGACAATGTTCCTATATGTGGCTTTGATAACATTGCTAAGAACACTTTAGGCATCATTACCTTACCTATCAAAGTAGGTCCGGTCATCTTGAATACACCCTTCATGTTATGCCTGGACCTCTCAATTATAACCTTCTTTTGGGTAGACCTTGGTTGCATGAGATGCATGCCGTTCCTTCCACCCTTCACCATAAAGTCAAGTTTATACATAATAACAAGATGTATTCACTTCATGAGGATGATGCGTGAAATCCTTGTCTAAATATTCAAACCCACACTACTCCTACTTCTAATAGTAATCCTTCTACCTCTGATGCTCTTCTTGATGATGATTGGGGAACCTTGGATTTTAATCCTACCTTTATTGGAGAGTATAAGGTTAATGATCTTGATTTTATGAAGCAAGAAAGAGAATTTGAACAATGAGTTTTTACTTATAAATCCCTTCATAATAACTTTATCACTGCTTCTATCCACAATGAACCTATCAAACCTACTAATGATGACATAGTGAATACTAAAGTTCCATTGATTCCTTATGATATGGTTTCTTGTTATGGTCCTAGTTATCATTTCCTAGTTAAACAAGGATTTAATGGTCAAGCATGTCATAAGCATAAAAAGGGAATTCAAATGCCCTTACACACTGGGGGGCATGAGCATTCTTATGGATTGAGATTTAATCCTCAACAAAAAATCAATGTTAACAACATCTTGAATAACATGTCAAAACATGATGAAACTGTGAAGGAATTAGACCAAGAAGTTCTTTTGTCCAAACTCCTTCATGCTAAGATGATTACTAGACCTAAACGCAAAAAGAAACATAGTCCATACTTGAAGAATCTTCCTTTTTGTTTATATCATAGATTTCATGATCACTCTACTAAGGAATGCCAAGCTTTACTTTATAAGATTAGGCAGCTCATTGATAGTAAGGTTATTTATATATCATGTGGAAATGAGTTGTATTTCAATCCCATTTTCTCTAAATAATAGTTATGTTCCTATTATAGAGCTCCACATTATGTAAACAATGTTAGCCTAATTCTTGGGGGCTTGTTGTCTTGCATAGTGTTGTGAGTGATATAATAGGTCCCCTTCCATATTTGTTCCTACACTTGGGGGGCAAGGATGTCATCCCCTTCTTCTCTATCTTTCTGGGATTCACCTCTTTCCTCAGTTAAAGCAGTATCTATCTATTATGTGATATCTAATCATACATGAAAATTTTGGTTGGCATTAAGGATATATGTCCTTGATCACAACCTCTTTTTTTGTTTGACATTTGGTTTCCATGGTGGATAAATCTCTCACCTTGGAGACTGAATAGTGTGCTATCCCTCACAAGGGTTACTTTTTCACTTCTTGCATGATATCTCTTTGCATTCATCCCTTCCATGGCCTCATAGGAACTGTGACCTTCTTGGCTTGGACTGGGTGTTATCTATGAATATTGTCATGATGTTGAAGAAGGCTTTATCCTTGTTCTTTTCTTTCCTTAACATGTCAAAATAGTATGTTTCTTCCATCTTAAGGAGGGGGGCATAAATACGGCCTCCCTCACTCTATATTATGTATTTTTATTCTAACCTTTTTTTTTGCAGTATGCTAAATCTTGGAACGTAATGCACATAAGTTGCTAAATCCTGAAGGGACACACATTTTCAATTTCAAATATGCTTAATCCTCTGAAGGTAACGTAGGTAAGTTTCTAAATCCTGAAGAGACACGCATTTCCAATATGCTAAATCTTCCGATGGTAACACACATAAGTTGCTAAATCCTGAGGAGACACGCATTTCATATTCATAGTGGTACAAGAAGGTGGATCTATGTGTATTCCAGAAGCCATCAAAAGACACACTACAATTGCAAGCTCAATTTATGGATGAAACTATTGGGCTCTCCCTCCAGGGTGATTCACAGTAAGGTGGGCATCTTACTGGGTGAGGTAATCACTTTCTCCTTTCTCTCTTTTCGCTTTCATGCTAGTAGGACTGGATCATGAAGCTATGTTATTTATAGTGTTTATCTTGTCTTTCTTATGTAATCATTTATGCTTTTATGATAGCTTTCCAAATATGATATTAGTATAGGAAATATTTCTTAGCAAGGTTTCCTCTACTAGTTTATTTGGGTTTGTTTTAGTTCTAACCCCCGTTCTTTTGGTTTTCTCTTTTTGCACTCACGTGCATGTTGTAATACCCCAAAATTGGCACCTTACAATTCTAATCAATTTTGGTGCATTCCTTCAAATTTCTACATCATCAAAGTCCTATTGTACTAGGCAATTTTGTCTCCTAATTGACTTTATTTGACTTGGTGCCAAATGCAAAAAACCCTAAATTTGCATTAATCATACACTATATTTAATTCATACATATTCGACATTTATTGGCTAAACAATCCCTATGATTAATTAATTTAATTCTAAAGTCCTAGTGCTTTAATTAAATTAATTCCACCCCCTTTAGCTAATACACATCAAAAGAATTAAATAATTATTTAGTTCTTTGAATGGAATATCCCAATTTGAATTCAGTTATTCAAGAAATTGGAAAAGCCACCCATGTGGCAATATTTCATTTAATTTATTAAATAATATCTCCAATTTATGTCACCTTCCTCCAAGGAGATGAAGAGTCGACTGTTTCTTTCCAAGAAACTCTTCATCCTTCACCCGGGCTCTTCTATATTATGAACCTCTTTTTTCCT
Source organism: Chamaecyparis obtusa (assembly GCA_027943335.1). NCBI lineage: Eukaryota > Viridiplantae > Streptophyta > Pinopsida > Cupressales > Cupressaceae > Chamaecyparis > Chamaecyparis obtusa. The sequence goes on along the minus strand of BSBK01006927.1, from coordinate 82,935 downwards.
CATTTGGGAGGCAATTTTCTTGAGAGCACTAAAACTATAGCAAATTTTTATCTCACTTTCATATTTCTTAAGCTTTGATAATATTGCATTTTAGAATAATCTCATTTTAGCATAATCTTGCACTCTCATATTAATTAGTTTTCTTACTATGTTTTAGATTAATTCTCATCTTTCTTTCAAGTTTATTAGCTTAATTTGCACTATCATGCTTAGATTAATTTCAATTGCATTCTCATGCTAGATTAATCTCATTTGCAATTCTCTTTCTAGTATTAAAAAATCCTCCATTTTAGAATTGGTCTATGGTTGTTGGGCTCTTGTTCTAAGAGTAAATTCAAAAACCCCATCTAAATAGGAGGCAATAGGTTGCTTCATTTATATTTGCAAAATGAGTAATTCATACTCATCTTCATAATTTGGCTCATGAGTAATGACCATGTTGAGTCTATGGCTGAATTAGAGGTTAACATTTAGACATAAACATTTTGGCATCCACCGTGGGGCAGAAAATTCATTCTAGCCTTATTCTTTTTGGATTTTTTGTCAGCATTTAATACTCAGTCGGTACGACTGTACGATTGTGTATGAAAATCTCGCCCAAAGATTCCCACTGTGCCGCATGAAGTTGTGCTTTCATTTACACTTTCTCACATGAGAAAAGTAGTATCTTGTGCATGACCCTACATTTTATCACGTGAAGCTAGGTAATTGCTTGCATGAAGCTTGCCATTAGAATTTGAAATTTCCTCATTTTTTGTACTGTTTTGTTGCTTTTTTTTTTTCTGACATTGGTATTTGTTGTTATTTTCATATTTCTATTTTCTACCACAACATAATAGTGGGTTGCAGGATGCTTGATGAAGACAAAACTTGATAATGGTTTTCTTGCAAGACGGTTGTCAAAGACACTCAAAAACATTCTATTTGTTCATTTCTTTAATCACATAGTATAACTAGGGCCTTGTTAAAATTTCTTAAGGGTCTTGATAGCAGGATAGGGTAATAGGCTCTTCATTACATGGAAGTGATGCCCATGGATGAATCCAAGACCCATATTTTGCTAGCATGATAGATACCTAGGGAAGCAAGGAAATGTAGTGAATCTTTAGCACATCTACTTGTTAGGGGATTATTCTCTTCTCTCTTTGAGAGAAACAGAAACCCAAAAGCTTGTGGATTGGTTAAGGAGGAGTTAGCTCAGTGATGAATATGTCTTGTGTGTTTGGGTAAGGTGAAGAGGTAGATAAGTATGCTCTTCTCTTTTTGAGAGAATCAGAAAGTATGACCCTTGGATCCAAGCCAAGGTCTGTGTCACCTTTAGAGGGCCTACCAAAAGTTGAACCTCCAAGAATGACCCAAGTGAGTACACACCTATTGCCAGTGATTCCACCTCACTATAATAAAGAAAGATTTGTTAGGTTTAAAGACTCCAAATCCATGTTAACTTCTTTCTCTTGATTTTGACTATCATCTTGAGAAAGCCCTATCTGTTGTAATGAGTGACACAGCTCCTAGCCCTACTTGCGGGGGTGTATGACTTTCAGGTGTTGATGTGGCTACGAGGCCTCAACCCTATATCAGGGGCATACAAGGTTAGTGTGAACAAAATCTTGCTAAACACTTTCTTAGTTAGTTTCCTAACTAGATCACATCCGAAAGGAGACATAATATTTTGTAGGGAGGGGGAAGAATCTCTCCCCTAGATTCTCACCATAGGCATGCACCTGGATGTTTGAAGGTGGTATATGACACTAGCACTTTCTTTAAGGGTAACCTCTGAACATATATTATTGAGTCCTTGAAAACACAAAAAACATGGGTGCCCTCTAGGGGGTGACATGACTGTGTGAGGTGAACGCATGCACATAAGTTGTGAGGCACAGATTTTGTCTTCTCTACCATTTTCTTTGTAGGGATAACTAAGTGATTGTTTTGAGTCTTAAACTATCCATCATGATTAAACAAAGACTCCCATGATTATGCCAAGTTGTTTTGTCCTTGGTATAACTGTTTGCGACTACTTCTTGTGTCACTATTGCTTGATCTAAAACTTCATGCTTGTAAATGATTGCTTGCAACATTCAAACTGAGATTGCTAATTCAAACTATCCTAAAAATGTCCAAGAACTAGAAATTCTATCAGAGAATAGTCCATGCTATGTCTCAAAATCTAAATTTTATCTCAACAACTGTTGATGAACCTTGGTCTTTTCCTGCCTGAGATTTTAGAAAATTGTGCATTTCCTTGTGTGAGCCAGCATTTTCTCATGCAAAATTTAGCATTTCCTCTCATGAACCGGCACTTCCTTGCATGAGATTGTACCCTAATTTTTAAAACAACGAGCTATTTCCCATTGACTGGTCAACTTTCTACTTAATCTAATTTTTACTTGGGGTCTATTTTCATGTTCTCCTGTTGTGCACTACCTAGAACTGAGTGTCTCAAGTTGAGAACTAACTGATTAATTCTTAAACTCATATTGTCTCTCTATTTATTTTCCTATCTTATTGTGATTTTGTACCTTATGATGCGATAGTCACATTTCAGCTATTCTAGCCATACTCTTGATGCTTCATGCCAGGTGCATTTCACATCTTGGCCGTTCTAGCCTTACTCTCCTTTTTGCTATCCTAGAGACAAATTTATGAGCATAATCCTAAGTTCCCTCTTGTCACTTAATTTTTGTTTATTCCTATTATGACTAGAAGCAGCAACACATTCCCCATTCATGGTATCAGACAGGGTAGAGGTAGATCTCGTAATCAAGGAAGAGGTAGTTCCGAACCCATTATCCAACCTGAGTGTCAGGAGGGATCCTCACATTCCTCCTCATCGGATATCTTAAGAGAAAGTTTGCCTCAATCTTCATCTCTAATCAGTTGACATAGCATTAAACGTTCATTTTGTTTAAACCTCAGTCTAAATCAGAATCCAGTGTTCGAAGAGTGTTACAACTTATTGTTTCCAAACAATCTTAACCCATTGTGGGAATACCAACAAGACTCTAAAGGGTCACTTTCTAGAATTAATCCTATTGATCCTTTTGAAGCTATCGACCCTTTTGATCCTATTTTCATGACCTCTTGGAAACCAGTGTTCTAGTAGTGTTATAATCCCTTGTTTCAAAGACAACCTAAATTATTGTTTCAAGGACAACTATTCCAAGATCAATGAAACTCTGAAAGGCCACTTTCTTGGGTCAATCCTATTGATGATATCAATTCAATCAACCCTTTTGAACCTATTGATCATATCAAATTTGTGCACGCTACACAATCCCACATTGACAAGATGGGAGGCCCATTCAACTTCCAAGAGGGTGAATACAACAAAACTCATGAGCAATATCAAAATGACCAGCATCATGGTCAATCTTGAAATGATCAATATTATGATTAATCCCAAAATGATCATAGTTAGCACTAATCTCGAAACAAATCTCAAGGCGACCAACAACCATATCACTATTGCCCTCAAAATGATTAGAATCAGGATCAAGCCCCAAGAATTTATGAGATCCTTGCTAATGACGATGATGTAATAACCCAAAATGACATAGATGCTATGAAAGATAATAAGAGTCTTATCAAGATGATTGAGATCCTCCTTCTAGAAGAGAAGGATAAATACTTTCTTGAGCTGGCCAAACAAGGGGCCAAATTACCCCCAGACTACCAAGTTGAGATACTTGTGGCCAAAGAAGAAGAAACTGAGACCGCTAAGTTGCAAAACAATGATTTGAGACATGCAAAACCAAATTAGCCAACTTGTGAAGGATAAGCATAAACCAGTACAATAGTTCACAATGGAAAGCATATGTCCTTTCCCCTTTGATAAGAGTCTTCACATGCCAGCTTTTCCCAAAGGTGTAGAGCTACCTAAATATGAAAAACACTTGGGTACTACTGATCCCCAAGATCACTTGAGGGAGTTTAGCATGCTATCCATGGAATTCATACATGATCAGACTTACCTCACATGCCTCTTTCTTGGTAGCTTGGGTGGGTCATCTATGGAGTGGTTCTCTCAACTACCCATGGGTATCAAGACATTTGATGAGATTGCTAATCTATTTCTCCAACATTATTCACATAATATCCAGCATTTGGTTAATATCTGAGACCTTTTTAATCTAAAGAAATGACAAGGGGATCCTTAGCATTTCTCCAGAGATGGAGACAGCTATGTAAAAAATATCCTTGCAAACTACCAGAGTCTGAAAGGATCGACATCTTTTTGGACAATCTTGTCCCAGATTTTGGATATCAAGTACAATTACGAGGTCCCCTAACCTTCGATAGCATGATTAAGCAAGTTGTGAAAATAGAAGCATTTATGATCAAGAAAGGAGAGTTGACTTTGAAAAAGGATAACAAACAAGGGTCTTCCTCCTCAAACAAAGATAAAGGGAAGTTTGTCAACAAGAATAGAGATGTTGTGAATGATGAAGTGGTTGACAATGTGACCCTGAAAGCTTCGAAGTATGTTTTTAATATTACCTCTAGTATACAGGCAGTCAAAGCCACTGAGAAGGCTGTAACAGACACTTAACCATCTTCAAGATTTTCTAGAAACAAGCCTTGGGCCTCTTGACCCAAGTGTGAGTTCACTTCCTTAGGAGAACCCCTTGATGTGGTTTACAAGACTCTTGTACAAAAGAAAATACTTTCTCCTTTGGAAAAGTGTTTCTATGATCCGCAACCATGACCTCATTGGTGGAACGATAATGCATACTATGATTATCACCAAAACAAGGGTCATAAAACTTCTACTTGTCTCCAGCTGTGCCATAAGGTCCAAGATTTGATTGAAAATGGTGACATTGTTGTGGACAACCATAACAAGAATTCAGATGACTAGGCATTCAAAGATCCCTTTCCTCCTCACGAGAAGGGTGAATCTTCCAAGACTAAGAATACCAATGCCAAGTTAACTACATGTACACTACCAATGATAATGTCATCAACATGATTGAACCTATTGAGGTTGAGTATTGTGATGTGATTACTATCAAGGGGATCGAGGATGCTCCTAAACCTAAGACTCCATTTTTCTCGCGAGGCCTTGTGTCTCATTATTCCAAACTTGAATCATCTCAGGATTGCACAAATGTTGTTACTCGCTCTCGTGCAAAAATCACCATTAAGGGTCTTGACCCTTATACATCCACTCCAAAGCAACCTACAGATAAAACTTCCATTAGCCCTCCCAACAAAAATTTGAAATTGGTCCCTACACCTAGTGCAACTAATTATAGCATTCTAGACTAGATACAACGTACCAATGCTCAAATCACTATCTTTGAGCTATTGAAGATCTCGCCTACTCATAGGAAGATTTTGGATAAAGCCCTCACCAAGGCAAATGTCCCAAAATATTTGGATCTTTATCAGTTTCAATCCATGGTGGGTCACTTGACCTCACTGCATTATTTGTCTTTTTCCAAAGAAGATGACCATTCACTGAGCCATCTGCACAATGATCCTTTGCATATAGAAGTCATGATAGGTCCAAAGTGTGTCCATCGTGTCCTCATTGACAATGGTGCTGGCCTCAATATTTTCTCTGCTAAGCTGCTCACACAATTAGGCTATGATGAAGATTGCATAGATGTCCGCAAGAAAATCACCATTAAGGCATATGATGAAGAAGAACACAAATCCAAAGGTCTGGTTGTGCTACCAATCTGAGTTGGACCTGTTGAAAGAGATGTCATTTTTCAAGTTCTAGATATTCCTCTAGCATATAATATACTATTGGGTAGACCATGGATCCATGAAATGTAGGTGGTTCTAACCACATATCACCAATGTATCAAGTTCCTATTCCATGGAGTAGAAGTGACAATACCTGCCAATACCAACTATTTTTGCAACACACTCACACAATCTGTAGATAGTCTTGTCCCAACTAATAGAGAGTCTACTAAATTCTATGATGCCAAACTGAAAGAAATGGAATAGACTCTGAAGGTCAAGGATACAGGAATGGGAGGGTATCAAATTGAACCTGTGTTATCATTAGCAGCTCTACCTCTGTCTCCACATTCCTACAAGAGACCCTCTAAGAACAAAAAACCTTCTACTTGTTCTCCCCAAATAGTCTATGATGGTGCCTTTGTTAAGGCCACAACACCACTAGAAGATGAGGATGAAAAAAGAGCTATTACAACTTGGCTTTACAAAGGAAAGGAAACATTTTAACAAATCACTCCTACTCATGACTTAGAACAAGAACCATACAGTGAAGCCTTCAATCATGAAGTGCTTTGGTTACAAAGGGAGTGGACCTATAGGGGTGAATGATAATGGTTTGCTTAAACCAATTAAAGCCACAGGTCATAGGACCAAAGACACCATAGGAATTGGCTTCAAGAAGATCCCATTTCATTTAGGGATTATTAAATTTGTACCAAAACCAGAATGCTAGCCGGAACCTGAAGACACTACTTTAGCTGATAAATCAAAGAATAGCTCTGATGAGGATACTTTTCCATATCCTATTCCCCCAGAATTTGTTGCACTCTTTGTGCAACCAGATGAACCTATTATACCTATCCATCTGGTAGAGATTGATAGTGATTCTGATGACACCGCTTCAGTACATCTACTCACATATGACCAATGAAAAGAAATGTAAACTAACAATCCTAGTTTTCAGGGTGAACAATACATACCATAATCTTTCCAAGGGTGGTTTGAACAAGATCAACTTCAACAAACCATCAATACTACAAGAGATGAAGATGAGTTAGATGGTACAAGTCTTGATGGAATTCCCATATCAAGCATCACTGATTCACACGAGTATGAGTTTGATTCTTTGTTTGATGCAACTTTTGATAAAGATATAGATGTTGTTCATGTGTATGAAAACCTTTTCAAAGTAGGTGAAGGGTCTAGTGTTAGGGCGACCGAGTGTGATTCCTATTATACACTAAGTTTGCACCCTTGTTTCAAGCTCTCTTGGTCTTGATAACTTATTATAACATGGGAATCATCTCCAAGTTGTGGGACCTATGCTAACTGAGATGAGACCTCCAAGCTCTAGGCTGGTTCCTCTTGGATAATCACCTTAATTTTCTTCTTGATAGGAAAGTAAACTTTTTGGGGAAAGGGATAGAAGGAATGATTGAAAGGGAAATGACTGAAAGAAAACTACCTACTAGGTGATACACCGAAATTAGGGTTTGGATCTCAGTATAGAGGATGAAAATAATGAACAACTCAGGTCTAGAAGATCACAACTCACTAAATAGGCTTGCATAAGTATTTCATAGGAGGGCCTAAACATAAGACACAACCTATGACCTGCAAACAGACATTCACTTCTGCAACTCAGCATAGGAATGAGACAAGATTGTTAAGGGGCTAAGGTATACCCACAAAAGCATTCACATCAAATCACCCACAATAATACACAAAATTACAGAAAGAGAGAGGGATCAGGAACCCTAAGATACCACCAAAAACATCATATTCTTTGATTCAATAAGAGATAATTTAGACAAGGAAGCATAGGGATAGAAAAGATGTCACAAATTACCTCTGTAATATTTGAATCATTAATGAAAGATTACAGAATGTAGAAAAACAGAGGGCAAAAAAATGCCACAGATAGCCTTCTAAGAAAGAAACTCTCTTCTTTACAAAATGTGAACTCTTTGAGCTCTAAAAGCTCTCCAAAAAACATTAAATACATCTCCTATTTTTGCAAGTAGGTAGGAGTTAAAACCTAACTACGGTTACAAAGATTTACAATAGAATAATCCAACCTTAACTCAAACAAATCTGATCATAAAAATATCTCTCCAACAACATGGCCGATTAGATATTTGTTTACGTGCTCACTCCTATACTAAAATTTCCTGCAGACAAAACAGCTTGATCCAACTACCTCCTTGCAACTCAAGTCGCCATAACTATCAAATCTGGTACTCTTAGGAGGAAAATCCACCAAAATGGCTGCCTAGATCTCTGCATCACCTTTCCAACTACAACTACCCCTAAAAACATAAATTCTGAGCTATCTGGGCCTTCACAAATGTTCCCTATAGAAACAACAGAAGGGAACCCGCAAAAGATACTGCAACCCTTCTTTGAAAAAGTCAAAGGCCACATCACCATTCAGAACCAATGAGAAAAGACCACCTCAGCATGACTGACACCTCAAAAGTCAAAAGAATCTAGACCTTGCATCGGATGGTGGCCACATGATCGCATGGGATCGAAAGATCCCATGTGGTTATGCGATCACCATTGGATCCTCCTCGACTGCCAACACACTTAAGATACTCGGTCCCACTGACAACAGCCAACTATTTTTCCTAGCAACCAATAAGAATCAAGCATGTTAGATGGTCCCACGATGGCATCAGCTTAAACACTGGAAGGTCAGACGGCGGTCGCATGATCGCATTGGATCAGAAGATCCCATGTGAACATGCGACCATCATAGATCTTGGACAAGCTGGTGTACCCATAGATTCTCTGACCATCAGACCCACTGAAAGCCCCTGTCATCACTCGGTTGGCCACTAAAATATGAACACATCATCACCCGATGACCCACTGCCAGAAGCTTGGCAGTAAAGTAGATCTAATGGCCATCGCATGATCACATAGAATTAGAAGATTCCATGTGAACATGCGACCATCGTAGATCTTTGATCAATTGGGGCCTACCTTATACTTTAGGTCCACTGTAGAGTCTTCATTGATACTGCATCAATGGTTGTCGCATGATCCCATGGGATCGGAAGATCCCATGAGATCATGCGATAACCATTGGATCTCATTGTGAATGAAAACTGGGCTCGGGGAAAATATTAAAGGCTGGGACATAGGAAACTTAGGAAATATTAAAGAGAAAAGCTCCGCGGGGTGGCAAAAAATTATTAAGCACATGTGTTTATGATATTTTTAAGTAGCCCAAAAAGTAACACAAAAATAGAATAGGACCAAGGGTTTAGGGCTTTTGGCCAAAATGGTAGATTTTCAAATAAAAAGGCTTGTAGACCAGGGATTAAACAATTGCAGAGACTAGAGGAAAAACACAAGGCCATAAAAATTTCCTAGGGTATTCAACACAGTTTAAATTGTAGACCTCCACATGAAACCCAGCCTGTAGCCAAAATTAAATAGATAGGGAATTATGGGTAACATTTTGGTGATTTCTGCTGGATGTTAGCTTGCTAGACATGGAAAACCAGTGGCCTTAACACATCCATTGGGCATAGGGGTCACTTTTGGAACACAAAACTCTTAACAGAGAAACTTGGAACAAAACTGTGCTTGAGCACTTCTTGCAAAATAGGGAACTAGGCTAGAAAACTTGGAAGAAAGTAGGAAAACTAACCTATCCTAAACTAACCAGTCACAGAAACCTGGTCAAACAAAACCATTCACTGGTAGGTTGAAATAGCTACCTTTCCTCATTAGGATACAATATTTTTCATGCATGAGGATGGAAAATAAGGAATGAAGTACACACAACTGTGTGAAGAACCGATGCACTTCCTCTTGAAAGACATAAACAAATTGACTCACCTCCACCATCAGATTCCTATTTTCATTACCTGGGGGTGGATAAGTAAGTTGAGGTTGTCCTTGCTGAACTATATGTTCACCTTCAGCTTTAGCTTCATTTGAACACTCATGTTTGGACACAAACATGACTGGTTCTTTACTGCTGGCCTCCATTCTTGCTAAGTACCTTAAGGGGCAACCCCTGGAAAGAATGAACTTGGGGCTCCCTTTGCTACTATCAGGATGCATCTCATTAATAACTTCAGCAAGATGATAAAAATTCTATCCCTCCATGATAGTCTACCATAATATTTCTTCTGCTCCAGTTAGCAGACCATCCTCTTCATCAGTTGGAACATCCAATAGCTCATCAAAGGTATCAAACTATCTCATATTATTGACAATCACTGGCCCCTCCTCATGGTCCAAGAAATATGATTGCTTAGATTCCTCCCCCACTTTATTGCAGACTGGCCTAAATTTTGCAATTGATACATTATCAACCTCCTCATCCTGCTCAATGTAAGAAGGCATCTCCTCAAAAAGATTAGTTGGGCTCTCACCTTCTTCACTTTCTTTCTTATCCTGATCTGATTTCTCTAATCCATCTTGATGTAATAGACTCACCTGCTCCTCATGATTATCATGAAAAAGTGTACCTAAAAGACAAAAATCATCCTCTTCCTGGTGGCCTAAAAGTGCTTGAAGTGTAGTGGACTCTTTAAGAATTGGCTTATAGGGCTTTATTTGCTCCAGGATAGGCTCATTGTCATTTAGAAAATCAAACCTTGTAGGTATCTCATTTATAGGAATAGGATGAAGTGGCTAGAAATCTGAGACAGGGTCATGAATAGGCTCTAAAAATGAATGGAGATTAGGCTCTTGTTGACTAAGATTCTAAACTGGAGGAGAAATTCTAAAGCTTGGAAATTTAGCAAAAGTGTCAGTGGACTTACCAAGGAGGAAACTTGAGATTTAAATCTTGTGAGTCTCTTGTTTGGTCACTTGCTGCATTACATCCTTAAGGGGATGTGCTTGAGAAGCCACTGTCTCTTGTTGTAACACTTCAGACCTTTCTCCATTAGGAAGCTCATAGTTCAAGAGAACAAGAGGAAAATCTGTAGCCTCCCTAAAAAAAGAAGGGTTTAGATGACTACCAGCTACTTTGATGTTTTGTACTAGGAATGTTCTTTTGACTGGATTATATGGATGGAAAGGCCTCTTTACTAAATTTTTCCTTTTTCTTTGATGCTTTTCTTGATACTGTGGCCTATCTTGCCGATATGATTACTCCTGAACTTGGCACTACTGGTTAGGGCTCTAATCCTGTTGTTGATAAAGTGATCCATCCTCCAGACTCTACCCTTTTATAGTAATCAACTCTTTGGTTAGAGCCTGCAACAGGATCATCATCTCTTTGTTTATTATTTGTTGATCACTTCTCAATTCAAGTAGCTCTTGAGAAGGGTCAACTATAGATTTCCCATAGCTAGTGCTGGCTTGAGGTTCTATTAATGCAGGTATGGGAGTAAATGGAGGCATTTGCAAGGGTATAGTGGGTAGAAGATTGGGAGAGATAGGCATGGGTGGCCTTGGGGTTATCATACCAGCCTAGATTAAACAATTTTCTTCCTTTACAACTAAATCAAAAGCTTGAGGTAACAAAGTACCTCCTAAAGATTGAATCATGATAGATATATCACTAGTTAGGCCTCTCAAAAAATAAAGGAAAGCACAATCTGCTGAAGGCCTTACATTAATTGGAAATCTATTCCAAGTCTTGAGAAATTTGCCATTAAAATTAGTCATCTATTCTCGAGGATCTCTCCTTATAATTTGGAGTTTCTCTACTAAGGACAAGGAATCTGAATCATCCTCAAAGTATTTGCTAAGGAGATCTCCAAGTCTATCCCATGAAGTAATGAAGCCAACTGCTAGAGTCCTGAACCATTCAAGAGCCTTACCTTTGAGAGAGGCAGCCAACAACTTGGTGGCAACATCCTCCTCTGAGATTTTATGTATGCTATAGATAGTAGCCACATCTCTTATGTGTTCAAAAGCAGTATTTTTTCCTTCACCTATGAAATTAGGTATACTTTTTAGTGCTACCAAGGGCACATCATGGTGTTGGAAAAAATTGAATTGGCTACCCTAATTAAAGGGTGCAAATGCAAATTATCTTGCCATCAGAAGGGTCTATTTTCTTCATAAGCTCTATCAGAAATTGGGTCACTGTCTCTTAACACCAATGGAGTCACCAAATATATTTGAACACTAACCTCTCTAAGGTCTGTACTTATGCAATCAGTATATCAGAGATAACATAATCATTGAAATTGACTTCTTTTATTAGTCCCACTGGGCGTGCCAGAATTGTTATACACTAAGTTTGCACCCTTGTTTCAAGCTTTCTTGGTCTTGATAAGTTAGTATAACATGGGAATCATCTCCAGGTTTTGGGACCTATGCTAACTGAGATGAGACTTCTAGGTTCTAGGCTGGTTCATCTTGGATAATCACCTTAATTTTCTTCTTGATAGGAAAGTAAACTTTTTGGGGAAAGGGATAGAAGGAATGCTTGAAAGGGAAATGACTAAAAGCAAACTACCTACTAGGTGATACACTGAAATTAGGGTTTGGATCTCAATATAGAGGATGAAAATAATGAACAACTTAGGTCTAGGAGATCACAACTCACTAAATAGGCTTGCATAAGTATTTCATAGGAGGGCTTGAACATAAGACACAACCTATGACCTACAAACAGACATTCACTTCTGCAACTCGGCATAGGAATGAGACAAGATTGTTAAGGGGTTGAGGTATACCCACAAAAACATTCACATCAAATCACCCACAATAATACACAAAATTGTAGAAAGAGAGGGATCAGGAACCCTAAGATACCACCAAAAACATCATATACTTTGATTCAATAAGAGATAATTTAGACAAGGAAGTATAGGGACAGAAAAGATGTCACAAATTACGTCTGCAATATCTAAATCATCAATGAAAGATTACAAAATGTAAAAAACCAGAGGGCAGAAAAATGCCACAAATAGCCTTCTAAGAAAGAAACTCTCTTCTTTACAAAATGTGAACTCTCTGAGCTCTAAAAGCTCTCCAAAAAACATTAAATACATCTCCTATTTTTGCACATAGGTAGGAGTTAAAACCTAACTAGGGTTACAAAGATTTATAATAGAATAATCCAACCCTAACTCAAACAAATCTAGTCATAAAAATATCTCTGAAACAACATGGTTGATCATATATTTGTTTACGTGCTCACTCCTATACTGAAATTGCCTACAGACAAAACACCTTGATCCAACTACCTCCCTACAACTCAAGTCACCATAACTATCAAATCTAGTACTCTCAAGAGGAAAATCCACCGAAACGGCTACCTAGATCTCTGCATCACCTTTCCAACTGCAACTACCCCTAAAAACATAAATTATGAGCTACCTTGCCTTCGCAAACGTTCCCTACAGAAACAACAGAAGGGAACCCGTGAAATCTATTGCAACCCTTCTTTGAAAAAGTCAAAGGCCACATCACCAGTAAGAACTAATGAGAAAAGATGACCTCAACATGACCAACACCTCAGAAGTCAAAAGAATCCAGACCTTGCATCGGATGGTGGTCACATGATCACATGGGATTGGAAAATACCATGTGGTTATGTGACCACCGTTGGATCCTCGTCGACTGCCAACACACTTAAGATACTCAGCCCCACTGACAACGGCCAACTATTCTGCCTAGCAACCAATAAGAAATAAACATGTTAGATGGTCCCACTATGGCATCGGCTTAAACACTAGAAGGTCGGATGACAGTCACATGATTGCATGGGATTAGAAGATCCCATGTGAACATGCAACCACCGTAGATCTTGGACAAGCTGGTGTCCCCATAGATTCTTTGACCATCGGACCCATCGAAAGCCCCTATCATCACCCAGGTGGCCACTAAAATATGAACATGTCACCACCCGAGGACCCACCACCAAAAGCTTGGCAGTAAAGTAGATCTAACGACCATCGCATGATCACATGGAATCAAAAGTTTTCATATGAACATGTGACCATTGTAGATCTTTGGTCAATTGGGGCCTACCTTATACTTCAGGTCCACTGCAATGTCTTTGTTGATACCACATCAATGGTTGTCACATGATCGCATGGATCAAAAGATCCCATGAGATCATGTGATAACCATTGGATCTCACTGTGAATGAAAGTTAGGCTCGAGGAAAATATTAAAGGCCAAGACGTAGGAAACTTAGGAAATATTAAAGAGAAAACCTCTACGGGGTGGCAAAAAATTATTAAGCACATGCATTTATGAGATTTTTAAGTAGGCCGAAAAGTAACACAAAAATAGAACAGGACCAAGGGTTTAGGGCTTTTGGCAAAAATGGTAGATTTTCAAATAAAAAGGCTTGTAGACCAAGGATTAAAAAATTGCATAGACCAGAGGAAAAACACAAGGCCATAAAAATTCTTAGGGTATTCAACATGGTTTAAATTGCAGACCTCCGCATGAAACCCAACCTATAGCCAAAATTAAATAGATAGGGAATTTTGGGTAACAATTCCACTAATTTTAACATTCCCTCTACTTCTGCTGTGAGATCTTGAGAAGAATGGAACACACCTCTAGATGAGATTTCTCTAGGTCTTGACTTACTCATCCATGCTTTCGATGGTTATACTATGAATGCACTTGAACCTGCCACTTCTCTTTCACTCCAAAATCTCAAACTCATCGACTGGAACTCTCCCTCTCCATGTAGTGAAGTCCTTATGTTCCAGAATGACTACACTTTGGCCTGTTACTGTAACGCTATCAAACCTGTAACATTTTCCACCAGTGAAAGTAGTGTTAACATGACCAAAGCTGATATCAAGTATCTTATTCACCAAATTAAAAGAAAAAAGAATAGGTTCTTTGATGGTGAAAACCACATTGTGGCAGTGTCAGAGCTAAGAAAAGTAAAAATAAGACATATCCAAGGGTGAAAACCTATCTGAGGCACCCAAGGATGAGATACTTGATACGCTTCCCAGTCATTTTCAAGAAAGATCATCAGTGTTGATTGAGCCAACACAACTAGTGAATTTGGGTATGGATGCTGCACCTCAGATTATTCAATTAGCACAGTCACTATCTACATAAGAGAAAGAAGAGTTCACTAATTTCTTTCGAAGCAAGAAAATCAATTTTTCATGGACTTACTCTTATATACTTGGATTGGATCCCATTCTAATCATGCATCATTTGTCTATTGCACAAGGTGTTAAGCCTGTCAAACAAAAGCTTCATAAGATGTATCCACATGTGGCACTTTTAGTCAAAGTACAGTTAGAAAAACTTCTCAAAGCTGGTTTCATCAGAGCTATTGACTATGCAGAGTGGATCTCTAATATTGTTCCAGTTACAAAGCATGATATATCTATCCGCATGTGCACAAACTTTAGAGACCTGAATAAAGCATGTCCTAAAGATGATTTTCCATTACCCAATATTGACAAGATAGTGGACATGACAGCTGGCTACCAAATGTACTCTCTGATGGACAAATTTTATGGTTATAATCAAATGAAAATCATGCCAGAAGACCAAGAAATGACAGCCTTGACATGTGCTTTGGGAACATTCTATTGGAATGTCATGCCCTTTAGACTTAAGAATGTTGGAGATACATATCAAAGGGCTGTCACCACTATTTTTCATGACGTGATGCACAAAACAATGGAAGACTATGTAGATGACCCTTTGGACAAAAGCATGCAAGAAAAAACACATCTTGTAGATCTAGGTCCTATACTAGATCGAATGGAACAATTCAGTCTAAGGATCAACCCAAAAAAGTGTGCATTTGGTGTCACTTCTGGCAAGTTGTTGGGTTATATCATATCTGCTAAAGGCATAGAGGTAGATCCTAAGAAAGTTCAAGCTATCATGGAAATGCCTCCACCAAAGAACATCAGTCAGATAAAAGGACTTCAAGGTAGACTACAATCTATTCGGTGATTCATTGCACAACTGGCTGATAAGTCACAACCATTCACCAAAACTCTACATAAAGGTGTGACTTATGAGTGGAACAAAGAATGTGATGAAGGGCTTACTCAAATCAAACAATATCTTGCAAATCCACCAATCTTGATGCCTCCTATTCATGGGAAGCCACTCATCCTTTATATTTCAGCTACAAACACATCTCTGGGTGCTTTGTTGGCTCAAGAAGACCAAAATAACAAGGAAAGAGCCATTTATTACATTAGCATAACTCCGGTCTCTTATGAGATGAACTATTCTATCATGGAAAAGGCTTGTCTAGCAGTGGTGTTTTCTTCATAGAAACTGTGGCACTATATGCTGGCTCACACTACAAGACTTATTGCTAAAATTGATCCATTAAAGTACTTACTTAGCAAAGCTGCTCTTACGGGTAGATTAGCAAAATGGGTCATGATACTCAATGAGTTTGACATTGAGTATGTAGAGAGGAAAGCTATTAAAGGGAAAGCTATTGCAGATCAAATGGTTGAAGCACCTATAAAGATTATCAACCATTGAGCATTGAGTTTCTAGATGAATACATAATGCTTCTTACACATCAAACATGGAACATGTTCTTCGATGGATCTTTCACCCAGTAGGGGTCATGTGCTAGAATACTATTCATCACACCACAAAGATACTCTTTACCAAAGGCTTATAAGATGTTGTTCCCTTGCACAAATAACATCACTAAGTATGAAGCTTTAATCAATAGTATGAAGATAGCCATTGAATGGCATGTGGATGAAATTAAGGTCTTTGGAGACTCCCAATTGGTCATCAATCAAGTTAATGATATCTATCAAATCAAGGATGAAAAGTTGGTGCCTTATAAATGAATGGTTGATGATCTAAAAAAGTACTTTGCACATATTACCTTCTAGCAAATTCCAAGAGTAGATAATAAAGTAGTTGATGCCATGGCTATCGTTGCCTCCATGCTACAAATACCATAAAATGACTTTAGACATGAATTCTTGGTGGAGACATTACACTACCCAACCTACAATACCCTTGAATCTAAGATGATATGTTCAGTCATTGGACATGATTCATCCCGCTACCATGATATCTACTCATACCTCTAGGACCAAATTATCCTAGACACTTATACCTGGAATGAAAAATACCACCTAATCTGCAGTGCTTCATGCTATGTCATTGTAGCTAATGACTTGTATAGGTGAGGTCTAGACGGTACCCTCCTTAGGTGTCTAGAACTTGATGAGTCCAAATGTGCATTAGCTAAGGTGCATGAAGGCATCTGTGGTTCTCTTTTGAGTGACTTGACATTGGATTGTAAACTTATTAGAGCTGGTTACTACTGTCTAGATATGGAAAAAGAAGCTATACAATATGCCAAATCTTGCAAACATTGTTAGCTTCATAGAAAAATGATTCACACTCCTACCAAGGAGCTCATTCCCTTCATTAGTTTTTGGCTATTTCATCAATGTGCCTTTGATTTGGTGGGTCAGATACATCTGTCTTCCTCAAGAGGACACAAGTTCATTATCACTGCCATAGATTATTTCACCAAATGGGTTGAGGCAGTGCCTCTAGCCATAGTTGATGGAAAATCTATCGCCAGGTTCATACTGCATTACATCATCTGTAGATATGGTGTACCCTCATCAATAATCACTAAAAATAGTGGGAAGTTAAAGAAAAAGGATCTAAAGGAGTTATGTACTAAGTTTAGAATCATTTAGCATTGGTCCTTGATCTATTATCCCTAGGGTAATGGACAGGCAAAAGCTTCCAACAAGACAATCCTTGAGATCCTACATAGAATAGTTCACAAATCTGGTAGAGATTGGCACTTCCAGATTAATTTGGCTTTATGGGCCTATAGAACAAGCATTTGAACACCAACAGGGGCCACACCCTTTGCCTTAGTTTATGGTGTGGATGTTGTGTTTCCTATTGAGGTCGATATTCCTACATTGTGAGTCTCTCTGAAGGGCATGATTACTGATGAAGATATTAGAATATCTCTACTACAAGAGCTAGATTTACTAGATGAACATTGGCAAGTGGTATTTGATCATCTAAGAGCATACCAGAAAATAATGTCTAAAGGTTACAATAAGAAGGTTAGACCAAGGGAATTTCAAGTGGGTGATTTCATCCTGAGAGAAAACCCCAAGAATCAATAGCAGCGGATCCAAAAGGGAAAGTTTGAACCAAACTGGATCGGTTTGTACATTATCACTACAACATTTGGGTCTAGTGCTTACCAACTCTCTACTACTGAAGGAGAACAACTCAAAAAGCTGATCAACGCTCTGCACCTGAAGCGGTTCTACAACTGAGACATTTTCTATGTGCTCCTATACATACTTTATTCTGAAAAAATCCTAAAAATTGAAAAATGTCCTGTGGTAAATAGGCGCCTTGATAATAATAATAAAAAAAGTAAAAATTCAAAAAATACAAAAAAATAAAAAAAGAGAAAAGTACAAAAAATATTGAAAAAGAAAAAATGTGCCATTGATGAAAACCTGGCAAATAGGTGTCATGGTAGCAAAAATAGAATCTCTGCCAAGATGGTGAAAACCTAGTAAATAGGCACCTCTTGTTCCCCAATGCTATACCTATTGTAGCACCAGTTTCTCCTTACTTTAGTTTGCTTTCCCACCTTTCCTACTTTAGTTTGTTTCTTGCTTTAGTTTATTTCCTGCTTTAGTTTGCTAGCTCATGCACTCACTTTCAGCTATCTTCGAGATTATGCTCGACTCTACATGGATTGAAACTGGTCACACTTGGGGGCACCTTCCTAGTCTAGGGGGCATTATCCTATCATTTTTGGAGGATTTTCCTTGCATCAGTCACCAGTGGTTCTCACTATGTCTACCTACTGATGCCTAGCTACTTTTGAGATTTCTCTCCTTGAGGATCTCTCATGTATCAGTCACCAATGGTTCTAACTGTGTCTACCTAATGATACCTAGCTATCACTTGGATCTATCTTCTCAAGGATCCCTTGTACATCAGTCACCAGTGGTTCTCATTGTGTCTACCTACTGATGTTTCATTCACTCTCAGATCTCTCTCCTTGAGGATCTCTTGTATCAGTAACCAGTGGTTCTCACTACATCTGCCTACTGATACTTTGTTAGTACTCCAATTTCTCCTTTAGACTATCTCTCGCGTCAGTCACCAGTGGTTCTTACTATGTCCACCTACTGTCACCATCCTGTTGAGACTTCTTGCGCTATATACTTTGATCCGACATCAATCTACTAAAATTAAAATTGAAAACTAGATTTGAAACTCTCTGAAGTGTGCTGAGATTTTCTTTTGTGTGTTTGTCTTTTAGCTTTATCATTTCTCCTCAAGCAACTCTAAGATGTCTCTCTTGATCGAGAGAAGCAAAGACTGGGGGCATGATCTTTTCTTTTCTTTCTATTTGTTGGTTTAGTTCCAATGATCCAAAGGATCCACATAAGAGGGGTGTCCACTATGAGAGCCTTCATCTTGTGTTGGATGGCCATGTGTACCTCAAATCCTTTTATATGGAAACTTTGGTGAGGTTGGTTCTTCTCCTTGTCTGTTTGAGTGACTTCTTTCTGCTATAAGTGAAATTGCAAATGCTCATCCTGTGAAGTGAATGTAAGGGTCACTATGAGCACCTTTGATATGCTTATCATTCACTTAGCACCAGGAGGAACTCTTGCATGTCTGGCATGTTTGTACACAAGAAACATTTAGATCATTGTAGAAACTATGCTTTGATGCTTATGTTAACTTGCTAAATCAAAAGGAATAGGTGTTTAGGTCATTCTAGCTTCTTGTGCCTTAATGCTTACACCTCATTCCAAAAAATCTAAGACCAATGTCATATTCATATTCTCATGATTGCAATGTTAGTGAGGGTTGTATGACATCTTACGAACGTCCGTTACTAAAAACTCTATGCTGATAATCTAATGGGCTGAACAATCAAGTCCTAGGGTTTGCATTTAGCTTAGGCTTGCATTTTCATTCTAGGCTTGCATTGAGACAGTGTTTTGGTGCTCACTTGATTGTCTCCTTCTTGATTTATTCACCAAGGGTTCTCATCTCATGTCCTGGGTCATCTTGGCTGCACAAGTGTCTGATCCTCTCTCTTGATCTTCAATTTTTTTTTGGTTAGTACCTGTCATGTATTGCGACAACCTGCATGAGATGATTAGTACCATATCCATTGCATTTCCATTTGCATCCATAAACTCATATGCATACATTCTACATCTATATATTCATATACATGTGCATTCATTATAAGTATAAATCAAATCATATATTGCATTTATTCATAGACCATCTATCATTGCATTTCACATTGCATACTCATATATAAAATAAAACATGTGCATATTCATTTGCATATACGTAAAGGAATCATGTGCATCTCATATCTATTCATCTAATCATATGGAAAATATCTCATAATGCATAAACAAATCTAAAGAAATATATCACAAGTACAATGATGCCAAAATTTGAGCTCATATATATATCGATCAGTGTTAGTACAAAAGAATTGTGCTACTCGAGCACAATCTATCAAAATTGGGGTAATACATCAATGTATCATCAAATGTCCTAGGGCTAGCTCTACCCTGGTGGAGGTGGAGGTGGAGGTGGTGGTCCCTGAGGTAGTGCCTATAGTGGTGCCTGTGGTGGTGCCTATGGAGGTGGTCCATGTGGAGCTTCCCGTTCCCCAGCATACTCTAAAAATGGTAGAACCTACTCTGCTAAATCCATCACTACCCCGACGTATGCTGCATAATAATATGCTGCCTGTGAAACCTCATATCTAGCCTCTTGCTAAGCCCTAGCCAGTGCCTCTTGTAGCCCTTTGACCTCTTGATCCCTCTCAGCCACTCGGGTCTCCTATATGATGACCTGTGTATGGAAGTCATCTCTCTCCCACTATACCTGCTGAATTCTCTTTCAGCTCTTTTGCAGAGCTTCCTGTAACTGTGTGACCTACCCTCCCATAGGTAGATCCTATGCCACCTGATCCTGCTTGTCTATATCATTGACCTATGCCCTCTTGATAGGAGGTGGCTGCTAAGATGTGTGCCTGGTCCTCTGCCTAGTGGACCTACACTAGTACAAAAACAATAATATATGACCAAATAAACTACCAAAAATTGTAGATAAATGACCAAATTTGGTCATGTGACCAGTGGTAGTTTATTGCCAGTCATTTATCTCATGACCAAATTTATGACTAAACTATTTTAGTCATTTATTTGGTCATTTATTTGGTCATATATTTAGTCATTTATTTGGTCATTTGGTAGTTTATTTGGTCATTTGGTAGTTTATTTGGTCATTTATTTGGTCATTTATTTAATCATTTATTTGGTCATTTATTTATTCATATATTTAGTCATTAATTTAGTCATATATTTAGTCATATTAGGGCACGATGGAATTGAACCATCATCCTCCTACTTGTAAAGTAGGTGCTCTTCCATTGAGATAGTACCCTTTAAAGAATAATCATACCATGTATACTAGTACTTTCCACTAAACATGATTTCAAGTTTTTCCATCTATAATTCGAGGGTAGAAAAGCTTAAGGGGATAGAACTATAGAGACATTTAAGACATAGGTACTCCATACCTGAATGCTTTCATTCTTTTCAGAAATAGGAATATGACTTCTAACTTAAATCACAAAAAATTGGTGAAGAGCTGCAAAGGATATGGTGAGTGAAGGATTGAGGTGAGCCCCAAACATGTGACCAGTTGATAATATGATTATCATAACAGCCAAACCACCTGTAGCTGTAAGGCCTATCAGTGTCACAAAACCACCTATTTTTTCATTCACAGTGGCCCTTGTACTTTCAACAAATATGAGCATGAAGGTCCCGATGAATTCTGCTGCAACCTTCAAATCCAAGCACACAATACTTCAATCAAACATAATTGTAAATGGTAAATAATTTAATACCCCTATCTATTTTCTATTTTTAGAGCTTCAAAATTAATGGTAGTCACAATTAAACTAAATCATTTGATATTATGATACTTCATCATTGATCAATCTAAGTGCCAAAGGTAAATATTAAATACCAATTGAGATTCATTTTTTTAATATGAAGTCATATGCCATATCTTATGTGTATAGGTTCGCGATTAAAATGAAAATCATCACAATTGCAAAATTGAGAATAAAAAATTTTAATTGCCTTCTATCTTCCTCAATCATCAAAAGGATTCAGATAGGAATAGTTCATTGCATGTATTTGATTGTTGATTAAGGCCTGAGGTTATGAGTCCTATTTGAGTATTATATGTAGTTTTACTATGAGTAATTTTTTTTTTAATCCTTGTATTGGCCATACCAATCAGAACTGGACATGAGTTATAAGAATGGTGCACTGGTCATTTTAATTTCATTAAAGGACTCATATTGATTACTCTCGATCAGTGACTATGTCTAGCATTTTTAAATATAGATGGATGATCTTTCTGATCATAAAAGCTATTGAAGGATAGGCAATGCAACTTTCTTTGAAGGCTGTGGTTACTAATTAATTATATTCATGTCTAGCTAAACAATATTTATTTTAGTTCAGAAGTAGCCGCTTCCTGCCTAACTTGGTGCCACTTTTTAGGGGATAAATGTGAGCATTACTAATTATTCTTGTTGCTGTTTGAGTGAGAAGCTCAAATTGGCCGCTCTTCATTTAAGAATAGTTCCAGAACTGCTATTTTTGTTTGCGTATGACATCCATATTTTTTGGGTGCAGGTGCGATCCCTGCAACTAAGGTATATCTCGTTACTGCCTATTCTTTTCCATGGTTTGGATTTGTCTAATCTATACAGTTTGCTAATAAGATTGATTGTGATCATGGCCTATAATTCATTGTCTGGTTCAGGTTTGTCTAATCTATACAGTTTTCTAATAAGATTGTTTGTGATCAGGTCTATAATTTATTGTCTAGCTTTGGAATGACTCAATAGTTTCTATTCTCATCCATCATGGTTTGATTGACCTACACCATTTTGAGAATTGCCTATGGTAGTTTCCTAGCTTATGGCTTTCGTGCACATAAGCTATCTAATTTTCCTATCTTTTGACTATACGACCCTTGATCTTGTTGGTAATAAACTTAAAAGGTGTGTATGTATGACAATGAAATTATATTTCTATACTTGAAATGCCAGATGATGCCTGCAAGTTGAAGTTTCCATGATTGTTAATTTCCATAATTGCACAGTAAAATGTCTTGACATCTTACTAATATTGGCAGCATTGGACACACACAAGCAGCATCACACAAGTATTTATATAAATACTAAGTCGTTGCCAATTATGAGATGAATAATCCTTCATCTTATAAGGAATTTAGGGATGAATGTCCCAATATTTTATCTTTTAAGAATAAATAACATGAATATTGTGTAAATACAGAAGCAATGTCCAAAAAATGGAACCAATGTTGCACATAGCTCATTCATTTGCTAGATTAGTTTGAAATTCAAGACTTATTTTATACTAACAACAAATGTATGAGATATAACATTTATTTCTAACTTTTAGGTGGCATGCAATTTATTTTCATGACTAGCATGAGAAAAGAAGCATAAATTATGATTTAGTTGTTGGGAGGTGTTTTGGTTGATGGCCATAGACTTGTGATAAATGGTTATGTTGCTTTCCCTTTCTATTAGATTTTACATCAGTTTCTTTTTTGCAGGCATGGGAAGATTTTTTGAAATAAAGCTTCAATCCTTGGTTCATTCATCGATGGAGATTGATGGGTTTCTTGGAGTATTGGAAGATGCACTTGAGAAGAGAAACATTCGTAAAAGGTTTGATCTTTAGTCTCATACGATTCCATTCAAAATGTTGTGAATCTGATGAGGTATCACATGGACACAATTGCAATGAACTAACAGTTTATGGGCATTTTGGGTGGTTGGTAAAGCCAACATGATATTGCAGATGGCATGCGGAGGATGTTCAATCCATTTGAAAGAGTTGAACGTGCAAATCATGTGTGCCCATGTTGTGAGCACCCTTTTACACTTGAAGAAGAGGATGATTTTGTTTGGAAGGTTTTCTATTTACTTTGATAGATAAATATATATGTGAATTTGTTACTTCTGAATTTGTTACAATCAAACATTATAAAATAAAAACCAGCTGAACTTCACATGTAAATACTTAAATTCAAGGAAGGCCTAAAACACTTCAGAAAAAGCACCTGCAGGCTTTTGTAACTTCCATAGCTGCCTAATGAAAGCCTTCCTCTAGTTGTTCCTTGTAAATCTAAACCAGAGAGTGAATACATTCCACCTAGTGACCCCAAATCTTGCTGCCCTCCAAAACCAGAGGTAGGAACTCCACCAGGCATATTAAGGAATGATAAAGATCCAAGAACTATAGAACTAGCACTTGCACCACCATCCTTATCCTTAAAAATGTTGGACCTGAGCCTAGATGCAATTTGAACTAAAGCTTCTCTTATGACATCAAATTCTCCAATAATTTGAAAAGAGGCCACCAGGAATATAAAATTTGATTTATCAATAAAATAAGAATAAATTGGGAAACTTCTCAGTGCTATCAGCAAAAATATATTATCTTGCAAGTAAATTTAATCTGAAAGTCAAAAGTGCAATATAAAAATATAAAATGAAAATCCCACCTGAACAAGCTCATCATTGTCAGTGGCACATTTAGGAAGATTATCCTTGGACATTATACAAATGTTTTCTCTTGTCCTCTTCCTCATTTCTGAGATAATACTACCACCTTTACCCAAGATGCAACCTATATGGTTTGATGGCACAAGAAACCTTATTGTAATAATATTTTCCTTCCCTTCCTCCTTCGATTTGTCACTAGTCCTGGGTAGCAATTCAAGAACAGCTTCCAGAGTGGAAGAAGCCATGTCATCTACATACTGTATATATAAAAATATAGTTAATTAATGAGGTAACTTTGAATAACTGACCACTTCAGTATAAATTAGACAATTCCTATTCTAGTGAAACAAATCCTCAATACACAATCAGACAAATTCTGACCTCTTTAGATGACACTAATATCACACGCTCATCACAGTCAGACTCTTGATCTACAACCTTAATTGTTGCACTAGTTTCATGCCTAATTTGATTTATTGTACTACCTCCTTTACCAATAACACCACCAATCCTTTCATTTTGGAAAAGCATTTGGAACAAAAATTCTTCAGACGACCCATCATCTCTTCTTTGTGCAGCACCACCCAAACTAGTGATACCTAGAAGGCCAACATAACTAAGGGGCCATCCTGTACCACTTTCACTCCTCTATTCTCCAATAAAAATCTCAAGATCCAAGAGATGTTTCTAGATAATATTCACCCCCAGATGCTGAATGAATTAAAAGGAATGGTGGAGAAATTCATCAGAGGCAAGTTTGGAAAGTTCTTCAAATAGAATGATCTTTTTTAAGCCAAGATAATGATTTGAAGTAGTATCAATCTCGGTCGTCAGTGGTGCTTAGAATGTGAAGTATTACAAATTTTTACAATGAACATATTTTAGATTTTACATTGCTATCAGTATTTGAAAATGCCCCTAATGAGAAGCCATAATAATGAATTACAAGGAAAAGATGCTTTGTTTGAATGTGAAAGATTCAATCATTTGAAGCCAAGGAGGAAACAACCATGGAAGAGGAGGAGCTTACCATCAAATTAATAGTGAATGAACAACATGGGAATAAATGTCTCCACAACGACGCTTGATAGATTTTATAATCTATGATTCTCATGGCGCCTCTCAGCCAATAAAAATGGTGTATGCTATGGATTATATTTCTGGATTAATTTTTTCAAAGGAAAATTTATTGGATAAATCAAAAGGGGTTTGGGGTTGTGGAAACATGGTCCATAACAGGGTATGAAAATGGGCCTCCCATTATATCGCTTCAAGTTGAGTTAGTAGAGTATGTGTGTGTAAAGCCTGTTGGCTCTTATAAGAAGTTCTTCAGTATTCTAAATGAAAAGGTAATGCTTTTTTTTGATTCCTATAGGGCTCTATCCAAGCCTGACAAAGGTAATCATGAATGAGGATGGATGAATTGGTGGCACATGTTGCACGATCTATGTCTTCTAATAAGAGTTGTCAGGGAAGGTTTTTGGGGATAGATTTCATACTTTCTTAGGGAGATTTAATTGTAAAATAGCTAACTAGTTTGGACGACAATTCTAAAGAAGGTGATCATATTTTTATTGGTTCACTAGCTCATGTAGCTCTGGAGAAGGAGTGTCTTGAATCAAAATATATGAGGTTTATGGGTATACAAATTAAAGAGAGCTCCACTAGTACTGCTTCCAGTGCTAGTGCTAGTGCTTCATCTATCTATGATGAGGATGAGAAGCTTGCAAGTTGATGCAAGAGGAGAATGATTAGATGGCTACAAGACCGAGTCAAAAGTCTCAAGGTAAGAAGAAGTTCTACATAAAAATCAATGAGGATAAAATTTCAAATGATTATCCATTGCCTGCATTTTAAAAGCCCACTGAAGATGAAATGCACAAGTAGATTTTTTATGATGATTCATGTATATTAGATCCTAAAGATCTACCCTGTAGGATGTTGCATGATTGGTCTTTATACAATTATGATTCCAAGTTTTTTCCATTGGAGATTCTTCCAATGCTTGGTGGTACTGAGACAGATACTATAGTATTTGGCTTAGGTGTCATGACAGAAGATGATGGTAGTGGCTATTGTTTGGATACTGACTCTGGAAGGGATAAAAATTATCAAGATAATGAGAGGCATGTGATTTGCATATATTTAAGTGCTATCAAGGAATGAATGATAAAAATTGGAGAAAATGTTCTCTTCATATCAATCTGCACTAATGGTGCTTTGTATAGGCTTGGGAAGCCTTCTAAGAAATATTTACTATGGTATAAACCCATTTAAAAAATTGTCAGGCTTGTAATTAAAATAATTGTATTGCTGAAGGAGCAGAGTTGTATTTCAAAACTTTCTTTCTCAGATGTGATTAGGAAGCTGGCAAGCCTAGATAAAACTGAGCCATTTTTTATTTCACCCAATCTGGATGCTATAGAAAGGTATGCTGTTGTTCAAGGTCAAATCATTTTGCAAAAATTTTGTAGAGTAAACAACAGAGACATGAAAATATTTTGTACTACAAGACCTTCAGTATGCATTTGGCTCCTACATTTCCTCCCTGACACCTACTAAGAAAATTGCTCAAGCATCCTTCCATGGGATTGGAGAACTATCCCATGCTTGGAATACTGCTTCTATTTTGAAGTAATTGTGATCCCATGCATAATTTTTTAATAAATACTAAAAGTTGGGTTCCATGTAAAGTTCCATCTACTCTTATTTATATCATGTCGATGATCTTGTGGAACTCACCTATCTAAAACTACAAAGTTTACAATCTATACCTCAAAATTTGGAGAAAATATTCTTTAGAAAGAAAATTTTTAAATACAAACTACTACTTCTGATGGGGTGTTAGAACTTTCCAATGATACTTAAGTAATTCTTTTTTCAAAAAGTAGCACTAGTTGTTACTCTATTTCTATATTTTCTATAAATAGTTAACAGTTTTCCTCATGCAGTTCTCTAACAAATAGTTGCAGCACATCTATTCTATTCTAAAGGACCCTATTTTTGCATTTGGCTCCTAATTTTCCTTTCTAGGGTCTACTGGAAAAATTTCTCAAAGATCCATCCAAGGGACTAAAGCATGGTCTCGTGCTTAAGCTACTGCTTGTAATTTTTAGGAAAAGGAGATCCTGTGCTCCAGAGATTTCCATCCATCCGTAAAAAAATTAACCAATACATTTTATAGAAGATCAAGAATGTTATCCACATACATAGAGAGTTTTTGCCCTGTCAACACGTCCATCAATATTTAGAGTTGCAAAGTTTTCAACTACATGGAGTTGTAGAGTCTTATATGGGCCTCTTGAAAGAATCAATTTTTTTAGAATAAGATATCAAAAAAGAGTTTATACCAATCTAGAAACTAAGTTGAAAATCAAGATACACCTTGCTACCTAGGGTCTTAGAGACCTCAAGCTTAAAGAAAATTATTTTTTTCACAAACTGTTCTAAAAGTTTTCAAAATATATTTAATGGAGGAAAAGGTACAGGAATCACAACATAAGAATGATAAAAAAGTCATAAGAAGATTTTCAAACCCAACTCAAAGTCTTTAACATGTGTCCAAGTTATGGATTCATAGCTAATTTACACACATGCAAGGAAAACGACTAGACATCTAGAAATTATAGCGAACTGAACAATCTAAAACTAATTAAAATTTAAATGAGATTAAAAGTATTAAGAATCTAAAGGAAAATAAAAATGAAAAATCCCCTCCAAAGAACCACAAGTTCGTGACCACATTCTTCAATAGTTCACCATACTTTTAGAATATAATCCCGTGTGATAACTTTTTAAAAAAGATAAAAAGGTATTCCAAGAATAATAAAAATTTAAAAAGACAACAAGATAAATGCATATGTTATTACAAACATCAAACTTTTTTTTCCCTCATCCAATACTTTGTGATCCCAACTTGAGACATCCAAAATAAAATATGAAATGACAACAAAAAAGCTAGGCTAGTTACCTGTATTAGTGCTAGAAGCCAATGATGAATCATCTGTGACTTCTTTCTTACTACTAGAATATGCCAGGCTAAAAACATCATGAGTATTTTTCCAAGCAACCAGCTGTGAGGGTTTGTGCCACTAGCTCCACCATAGACACCATAACTCCCTCTTCAAAATGTCCCCAAAAATACAAAAAAAATGCAAAACCAGAAAAGGTTTCCTGCAGCCAATGGAAAAATTGTTCTGTTCAATTCATTTTTTCTTTGATCAAGCCATTTGAGAGAGGTAAGATTCATGTCATGGTAATGAAAAATAAGATACTGATTCTCTATAATGAAAATAGAGGCTTTCTAATGATAGAATAAACTGCAATAATGTGAAAACAATAGTCACTTTAATAAAAATTAGTGTTATAGCGTCTAGTGATAGTAAGGAGCATATATTGTAGGAAAATAGTAGTGGTCAACAATGAGAAAATGAGAATTACAAAAAATAGTATTGTTACACATCAATAAGGAACTCCCGTATGTTAAAGAATGAAGAACATAAATTGTCATGAACAAGAAACAATACATGGAGCTGGTCATGATATCTAAGGAAATGATCAGGATATGTAGAGACAATAAAAATGAAGGATGAACAAATAAGATTATTCATGGGATGCTTTTATAAATTTTAGTAGAAAGGAGATTGCAATGGTCAAGATCTCTATAAGTACATAGAAAATAATGATCAAAATATGATAAAGCAATTAGCAAAGAATCAATATTTCCAAAGAATAACTACCATACAAAAGATCAATGCAAAAATTAGGGTGAGTAACCTTTTGCTAGACTAGGAGAAAGATAAAAATTTGTAACATCTCAACAAGATAGAGGAGCAACTTGAATTCAAAATTCCTTTTAGACAATCAGATTTTTTGTAGATGTAGCAATGCCAGTACCAAATCAAACCACTATCAGAGAGGATGCTGGAAAAATCTTATTGGACTTGGATTTTAATATGCCAATAGCATTCATTTGAAAGTTTCTAAAGCCTTATCAAGTTATTAAAAAATCCATTTTGTGTAGAGATGAAAGTCTATGACTACTAATGTGTAATTCCTTATGAAAATCGATGTAAAATGTATAAGAAACAATGACCATTGACTATCAAAAATAGTGTTGTGAATATGCAACAAACAACAGTGACTTCCAAAGGTAGAAAACTTGAATTCTTAATATCAAGGGGTTTGAATAATGTGCTACAGTAGTCAGTGATTAGAAGAGCATAAGGGATTAAGGACAATCAAAAGAATGCTTAAAAAAATTAAAGAGCAATGCACAATTAGTGACAAAGACTCAAAAGGAAGCATTTGTTTCTTTTAGAGAAGAGTACGGGTCTATGAAAGGCATACAAGCATATAAAAGAAAAAGAACTAATTACAAATCAGTCATGATAGTGAACACAATTAGGCACAGTCAATATAAAAAGAAATGAACAAAAATAGAGATGTATCCATTGATTGAGGAGTCCAATTTAGTTCTTGAGATACCATCAAGTGATTGATCACATATCATTATAAAACATCATCAGTATCTATTCATCACATTTGTATCCGCTGAATATACACAGAGAAACAAGATAGGACATAAGACACCATTTACATAGTCCAATGCTCTTTTTCATGTACAAAACCATGCCATTAATCATTATATCAAATCACCTGGTATCCTTTCTTAACCTGATCATTACCACATATCCCACAAATTAACATTCAATCAGCACTACCCATTCTCATCATCTCCTCACAAGAACCATCTCTATGATAGTGCCATTTTCTAATTCCTCCTTTCATAAAGAATATGTTAAAAAGGCTTGTATGATACATCACAATCATGATATTTTTTAGGAAACACACAAAATCTTTTCCAATGCATAATTTCTCTATAATGAAGCTACAGATTTACTGCAGACTTCATGTCATAGTAGAGACATGAACAGGAGAGTTTTCAAAAATTGATTTGTTTGACCCTCTATACCTCAAAACCAAATTTTATGGAAACAAGAAAAATTGTAGGTAACATCAACACCTTTCTACTCACTGATTTATAGGGTCATACAAGTTATCATGAAACTACACCAATTTTTTTTCTAAATGCTAACTCTGAAAATCTGAATAGTGCTATGCCATGTGAAAAACCTCTGCATCATAAACCTCCAAAAAGATGACAACACCTCAACATACCTTTTAAGGATGCTAATCAGTCCAAATATAGTACCCTTACAACCAACAAGTAGTCCATCATTAACTCCCCTGGAGTCTTTGCTTCTTTTCCCAAAGATCAAGATGACAACACGTGTAGGAGATGCACAATGCATTTTTGCAGATTCATCTTTAACAATTTCTTGAATATGTTTTCTTCTCCAAACCATAAGAGTTCCTTTCTTCTTTTCACCTTCAAAAGTCACAATCTTGCAAAAACTTGCTCTATGTCCAAGATTTTTACATTTGAAACATCTTATGACCTTATCTTTTAAGAACACATTTATTTTAATAGACCATCTACAATTTATAGCCTTGTGACCAAAACCATGACAGTTTTGATTCATGAAAGAATTTGATTTTGAATAACCAAACCATCTTTTGTCAATGTTTCTACAAGTTGCAACTTTATGACCATATTCATTACAACCATAACAATAACCTTTAAAAGAATGATTATACCTGACTATTTGATTACCAGTGACTTTTCTATTGGTTGTTTGATGTTACTCTACTGTTAGTGTTTTGTTAGTTTTTACGTCATCAAGCTGTGGTTTTGTAACGGTCAGAACCCTTGTTTTTCTGCTGATTAATTTTAAAAACAACTACTGTAGTGTAGTGACAATAAATATTAAAGAGATCGACTGTCCACAATCCATAATCAATTATATAATTTTTCTTCTAGATTCAATTGTGTGCAAGTTTTTACCATTGAATCCAGAAGCAAAATTATATGACAAATATGTCATGGTCCAAATTCATAGTTAATGATATATCAGTAATAATTTGGATTTCTGATGTTATTGTTAAAAAAGTGTCAAATTGAAAAATTCTCCAAATGGTATTAGATTCAGTGATTATTGTCAATTGTAAAAGAGATTAAATGTGCATCAGCCATGGTCTGGTACAATGTAGTATTGTGTAAGGAGTACAAAAAGGCAATTTGTTTTTGAATGTGATTGTGTAGGCTTCTGCAGACATCATTCAACATCATTTTAACATTGCCATGTAATATTGTTGCTATTAGTTTTTTGTTCATTAGCTTGTAGAATCTCTCTCTCTCTCTCTCTCTCTCTCTCTCTCTCTCTCTCTCTCTTCTGCCCCACTCCCCCCGTGTATGCATGTAATGTTGGCATTATCTATGTGAAGATTCAGGTAGACCCAAATTCCCTTAAAGCTTGTGTTGCATTTTTTTTATCTTGTTCTTCTCCTGACCATGCAATGGAAGAGGAGTACAAAATTTCTTTGTCAAACCTTCAATCTTTTAATTATGTTTCTAATGATTTACATGCCAACAACAGATAATAAAAAAAAATTCAAGACTTCTGGCATGTTATGGAGGATATTGACATGAATGTGTAGGTTATGGAGCCTCTACACCCATCAAGAGCAAGTTCATTTCCACATATAGCTTTAGGTAATGATGATACATTATTACATAGTCTTGTTATTTTTTGTCAAATTCAAATTATTTCTTGTTATCTTCTGAATTTAACCTTTAGGGGTACTTGTATATGCAGGCGGGCATTGCTCATTATCACTAGCAGTGAATGCATTTTCAGAAAGATTTGTACTAGAGTATGACATGATTCCCCATCATATGGCATCTAGAATAAATTATAATATGTTTTCAAATTTCACATTTCAAAAATAGGCATATGGGTAAAATGTTTCAGCCCTAATATTCACTAGGTGATGTGCCCCCACTATTTTATGACAATGAATTTAAGGAATATTTTCAAAACAATGACAATGCTCAAGGAAAATTGTAACTGTGCGATTGATAAAGACCATAGAGACCATATATCTCAATAATTGAAACCCCACATTGTCACAGCCATACAAATCACATACCCAGTTTAAAGATTTATGCATCATGATGATCTTGGTGAGCCTCTTTGTTTCTCTTCAAGCTGAGGTGGGAGTGAATGGCTTGCCTCTTTCTTCACTCTGTAATGACACAGACAAAATCATATTATATTTTTGTCAATAAATCAAATGAAACATTAAATAAACTAAAATTTTCTTCAACCAAAATCGAAATCATAATGAAATGCTAGGTAAACTAAGATTTCTTCAAGAAAAATGGAAATGGTAGTGAAACCCTAGGTAAAGGAAATTTTCTTAAGCAAGATCAAGATTGAAATAGAACCCTAAATAAATAAATATATATGGCTAAAATCTTGACCTTGCGGATATAATCATCAGGAGTTTCTTTCCAGTAATTTGGTGGAAATGTATATAAAATGAAAATGGAGTCTCTCCAATGATATCTGATCTTCCTCCCCCAATCGACCTGTGCATGGACGGGATGGGAAAGGTTTGAGCAAGCACATAATGGAGATAGCCGCGCAGAGGCACTCAAGACCAACATGCGCTCTCTTGGCCCGCTAGTGCTTCCATACCACGTTTAGGCGCTCTATCTCTCATCCCAATTTCTCTCCCACCTCTTCAAAGCCACCAAATCGATGAACATTAATCAATACATTCCAGACTTCAGGTGCCCATTTGAGCACATCTACATTCACTCGGGTGGCAAAGCGGTGATCTGTATGGTGGAAAAGGCACTGAATCTAAGCCCCGCTATTTTAGAGCCTTCGAAAATGGTGCTCTACAGGTTCGGCAACACTTCCTCCAATGATATTTGATCTTCCTCACCCAATCGATATGTTGTAAATTCATCTCCCACCATTCATTTACCTTTTCCCTCTATTGAAAATGCTTGATTTTTTTGGTGTGATTATTTAATTTAAGAAACTAAAGGTGCAATTGGTGTGCAATGGGTGCATCTCTATTAGGAATAATTTTCTATATTATTTTTAATACATTTGTACAATAAAATGTATTCTAAGCACTAAATCATTATTATATATTTACACTCTCCTTAATTATAGTTTAGATGAAGTAAGAAGAATAGTTCCATCATAAAAGTCTAGTAAGGTAGTTAAGTACAATGGTCCTTTTAAAAAGAGGAGCAAGAGGAGAATACTCATGGGAAAATGTTCCCCCAGCTAAAAAAGGGAATAAGATGAGAAGCACAAAAATATCACATAAAGAAAAGATCCTTCCCATAAGAAAGAATAAGATAGATCATGCAACCCCCCTCAATCAAAAATCTATTTTAGTGACAACAGATGTACAAAAATGAATTCTAAAGATGATCCAAGCTCGTTAAACAACATTCCTTCTCTTAGGAAGAAATAGAACCACAAAAGTAAGTTAGCATGAAATAGTTTTAATTTTTATATTTTAAAACAACCAAAATAATACTTTAAATATTTAAGAAAAATCTTTAATAATATTTAGTATTTAAATATTTATTATTTAATAATATTTATTTTTCATATTGTAATTATTGAATATAATTCAATGTTCAAAAGGAATTATAGTATAAGGGTAAATAAAAGCTATAACGAATGGTCTATAAGACATAACACTTGTTAAAAGTTTTGCAAATGGAGTGGCAAGTGAAGTGTGTTTAACCTATATACAATGATTTCAACTTATAGAATCCACGGGAGGTTGTTAACCCCTTTTCAAATTATGATTTCTAATTATGATTTCTACGGGAGGTTGTTAAACCCTTGTCACCAACCGCTACATTAAGAAGATGCAATTCGATGTAATTATGTTAAAATTTATAATTGTAGAAATGTTTGAAGATTTACATCCTTTTCAGATCATTTTTCAAAACTACCATGCAAACTATGTCATCAATTGTAGCATTTGGGTGTAGGTTGAAGAACAATAAGGCATCCCATTTGTTGGGATTCACTACATACAAAAAAGAGGTTTGGGAAGAGAAGAGAACATTGAGCACATTTGATAAATGTATCTAAATAATATAATAGATAATTAAATTCAAACTTTAAGCAATAACACATGAATAGTCACGCTTGGCACATTTTGACCATGAATAATCTTTTAGCTGGCTCGACCTTGCTTGAAAATTAAACATATGTATCAACAATAGTTGAATAATGGCATAACTACTAAAGTTCGCCTTAGGATACAAACAAAATAATGAAACATCTAAAAATTATAGAGCACATAAAATAGTTAATGTGAAATGCAACAATAGGTCTATTGGTGAATAGACTATTAGAGCACACAGAATAATGTTCGCATAATAAGTCTATTGGCGAACACACATTATTGCTGAAATGCAACTTCTAAGAATATAAGTATATGATATTATCAAATGTTAATGTGTAAAGGAGTATTAATCATTCATTTAGTCATTTTTATTATCAGGGTGACTAATTATTTAGTCATTTATTTGGTCATTTATTTAGTCATTTATTTGGTCATTTTACCCGATAACCAAATTGGTCATTTATTTAGTCATTTTATGTGATGACCAAATTGGTCATTTATTTAGTCATTTATATTTGTGAATTACAAAAAATGGGTAGAACATGATCAGTTTTAGTCACGTGACTAAATTTTTTAGTCACATGACTAAAAGTTTTAGTCACCTGGTCATTTATTGCCCAAATTCTACTATTGCTATCCTGGGCCTTATTGCTACCAGCACCTGTATTTGAACCCATCTACCTCATAGGAATGTCTACCTACCTGGTCCTTGACGTCAACACCCTCTACTGCGATCCAGGCTGCTACTGGGCCACCTGCTACTATGTAGGCTGTTGTTGTGCCTGCTGCTATGCATGCTACTGCTAAACTACCTATTGTACCCACTGGCCCATGCCAATAGGATCTGTGAATCTGAGATATGGATGCGCCAATATGTAATCCCTGTATGCAAGTGTCATCCCCACATTGGTCACATCCACCATATAATCCCACCGAGCTAGTGGTATCCGTGCATTGACAAACATACACCTACCTTGGTCTAACCTTGGCTGCCACCCCTTCTTCATCCCATTAGTGAATCAGGCATAGGTACAGTACTCCTAGGAGACATCCTGAGGCCTCCCAAATTGTCGTAGGACCTGTGATAGTGGGAAGTGCTCAATGATAGAAATAGTACACCTAATCAGAGGATGTGAAAATAACATATGTGGGAGCTCATGCTGAGCATCATCCCAAACCTCTATAGCTGCCCATGGCCACCATATCATTGCAACCATGTCATCTAGTTTCTCTCACCACTAATCCATCTTACCCAGTGCTGGCTAAGTCATCTGTCCTACATACCTATAGATATATGGCTCTGAAGGCTACCTGGTGTTGTGAAAAACTGGCCTATATACGAGGAGATGCTCCCAAGCCTAGATTTATAGAACAAAGACTCCTGCAGCCATGGTCTAAGAGATTTGATATACGATCTCATGCATCTCATTGTACATCTGTGCTAGCATGCACTCACCCCATCCAAATCTCATTGGGGGCTATCTAACATCCACTGCAGCATGCATCCCCAACCGCACTCCAGTCCATGTTGTCCTCTATCTGGCATCGGGTAACAACTCAAGAATACTGCTAGGACCAATGCCAACCTAAGTCCTACTCCATATTGGACAATCAACTCATCCCATGAGATGTCCCAACCCATCACTAGCTCATCTTGAAATATAGCTCTCAGTGTCAGGGTGCCTGCTCTTGGCTGAATCTTGTACTCTATGCGTGCCCCATGGAATGGTATCCTCAGAATCTTGTAGATATCCTCAGGGGTCACTATCATCTCCCCTACTGGCAAGTGGAAGGTATTCATCTTTGAGTGGAAACACTCAACCAAGGCACCTAATAGACCGTGATTTACCCAAATGTTGAGTACATCACATAAATAAGACAATCCCAGCTTGTCTATGTGGGCACCCTTAGCATCGTCCAATCTCTGCACTAACTCAATCAATATCTCAATCATGATGGTTTTCAAAGCAAAACAAGAAAATGGAACTATGTACCTATCCTGAACATGACTCTTGGATGCTCTAATTGGCTAAGTTTACAAAAAATTGGACAAAGACTCTAAAATGTTGCAGCAGATTCTCACACGAGGAAACTATTCCCCCATGCTAGATTTCACTGTCACGTGAGCTAGTATCCCTATTCGTGTGAGATTTGATCACTGAGGATGAAATCTCATGTGGCATCATCGAGCACCTTGCGCGAGCTCACGGAGGAGCCCCGTACGATGAAACCCTAACCCTCGCAAGGAAACTATTTCCTCGCACGACAGGCGACCTGGACCGATGCAAGGAAATTGTCTCCTCATGCGACATTGGGCGAACCAAGCCCTAAAAAGATTAACATCTAACCTAAATCTCCTACAAAGCATTAAAAAATTGAAATGCAAGATGGTTGTTCGACTACTCACATATGTGTCATACTCCGGTGGCTAGTTGTGTCATCGAGAGTGCTCAAATCGATGCGAATGCACTAACACATTCTCCATCTCTCTCAAAGCTCTAAAATTCGCTAAAGAAAGAAGTGAATAATGAATTGAAAATGACCCCTCCGAGCCTTATATAGCTTTTGACCTAATTTTCAAAAGTGCTTCATTTTGCGTGAAAACTTCTCCCTTGGCTAAATCGACCGTTCTGTCAAATCCATTTTCAGGATTGGAATTGAAATGACACTCCTAGATAGCTTGAAATTGCATTTTAAATTTTTGGGACCATCAGGATTAGACGCTTCTGCAGTCGACCTTTTGGTGACATTTTCTTGCTAAAATCTTATCTCATCATCATTTTCTCAAGATCTTCAATAATTTCACCAAAAGTCAACTCTAGTCAATTTTGGTCAACCTTGGTCAACAGGTCCTCCAAATCACTTTGGGTTATCTTCTCGATCCTTCTGTAATCTGTTCTGAGTTCCTCTAGATTTCCAATTTTATCTCTATCTACAACCTTTTGCTATCAATCATCTTTTTGACGTTTTATCTTTCAATTTCACTCCTAAGGGAGCAAGATGATTACATCATTGAATCTTTTCAAATCAATTCTTGAATCAGGCTGATCTGAATCAAATGTCTTCATTGCTAGGGGCATCTTTGTGCATCACATCTTTTCATCTTGTTATCTATCTATTAGGTATCTAAGAAATCTAACTCAGATCCTCAAGGATCAAGCTTCATTCTAGAGATGGTTCTCAAAATCTCATTAGGTATTGGGGAAATCTAACCCTGACTCCTAAAGGTTGAGCCTCATTCTGGGGATAATCTTCCTTCAAAGTGGTAATCCGACCGATGTCTTCACAATCTAACTTAGGCTTCAGAGAATCAAGCTTCATTCTGGAGATGGTTCTGCAATTCGATCTGATCGGTGTCTTGGCATTCTAACCTCAACTTTCGAGGGTTAAGCTCTATTTTAGAGATAATCCTGAAACCTCATCATTTGTCACATTAGACTATTCTTTGAATCAATGCACTACTCGCACATCAATTCAAAGAGGGGCAAAATGTAGTACCCCAAAATTGGCACCTTACAATTCTAATCAATTTTGGTGCATTCCTTCAAATTTTTACATCATTGAAGTCCTATTGTACTAGGCAATTCTATTTCCTAATTGACTTTATTTGACTTGGTGTCAAATGTAAAAAACCCTAAATTTGCATTAATCATACACTATATTTAATTCCTAAATATTCAACATTTATTGGCTAAACAATCCCTATGATTAATTAATTTAATTCTAAAGTCCTAGTGCTTTAATTAAATTAATTCCACCCCTTTTAGCTAATATACATCAAAAGAATTAAATAATTATTTAGTTCTTTGAATGGAATATCCCAATTTGAATTCAATTATTCAAGAAATTGGAAAAGCACCCATGTGGCAATATTTCATTTAATTTATTAAATAATATCTCCAATTTATCTCACCTTCCTCCAAGGAGATGAAGAGTCAACTGTTTCTTTCCAAGAAACTCTTCATCCTTTATCCGGGCTCTTCTATATTATGAACCTCTTTTTTCCTCATTTGGGAGACAATTTTTTTGAGAGCACTAAAACTATAGTCAATTTTTGTCTCACTTTCATATTTCTTAAGCTTTGATAATATTGCATTTTAGAATAATCTCATTTTAGCATAATCTTGCACTCTCATATTAATTAGTTTGCTTAATATGTTTTAGATTAATTCTCATCTTTCTTTCAAGTTTCTTAGCTTAATTTTCACTATCACGCTTAGATTAATTTCATTTACATTCTCATGCTAGATTAATCTCATTTGCAATTCTCTTTCTAGTATTAAAAAATCCTCCATTTTAGAATTGGTCTATGATTGTTGGGCTCTCGTTCTGAGAGTAAATTTGAAAACCCCATCTAAATAGGAGGCAATAGGTCACTTCATTTATATTTACAAAATGAGTAATTCATACTCATCTTCGTAATTTGGCTTATGAGTAATGACCATGTTGAGTCTATGGCTAAATTAGAGGTCAACATTCAGACATAAACATGTGTATGTTGAGTTAGAATCCTTAGCCTGGGGGCTTGTGTCCTTAGCTAAGTGTTATTTTATCTCATTGTGAATCCACTTGGATCTCTTCTTTCTTCTCCTTTACCAAGAGTTTGTATCGAGTCCATACTCTTGCTAAAGTGGGGGCTTAATGCATCATCTTAAAATGGAAGCACTTCCATGTTAAGAGAGTTTAGCTCTCTAATTAAGTGGTTTGGGGTCATGTCAAACACATTGAATTGGTCTTTTCTTGGATCTATCTTTTTCCCCATTTTCCACTTCTTTTCTACACTTGATTCCTTCATTCTAGGTGAAATTAGGGTTAGGATCTCAAGGATTCTCCTTAATTTCCCTCTTCTATGGCTCTATTTTCTAGGTAGGACTTACAAATAGGTCTGCCTAGCCTTTATCATGTTCATCATAAGACTTTGTGTCTCTTCCTGGCACTTTGCCTTTATTCTACCCCTTTTTCCACTTTCTGGCTGCATTTTCCTAGCATTCTGGATTGAAACCCTGAGATTTGTGACCTCAAGGTCAAGGATGACCTTAAGGGGTCAAGGAAGACCTTGAGGGTCAAGGATGACCTTGTCCCTGACCTAGGTCAGGGTTGACCTCATCTTTGACCCCAGGTTCAAGTTTCAAGGTCTCGTGATCTCCGAATGATGGGTTTTGGAAAGAATTGTTTTCCCACTTTCGGATCAGCTGTTTTGGTCTTTGAAATGGAAAACTCTTAAATTATATTTAATTTAGGTCTATTCCTAAAGGTTTGAGGCCTAATTAGAATTTAATTCCCCAAGGTGGCCCCTCTAGAGGATTGTGCCCTAGACCACTATAAAAGGAAGCCTTCCTCTCAAATTTTCTCCATCAAGTTTTGCAATCTCATCTCTCAAGCTCTCAAGAAAGATTAAGCAAGAATTTCATCAAGAATTTTCAAGGAAGAATTCAAGTCTTCTTCTTCATTCAAGTTCTCCATTGAAGATCAAGGATTCAAGCATTCAAGACTTTGAAGGGATTTGGTTCAAGTATTCAAGATTCATCATTCAAACCCTAGATCTATCCATCATGGTGGTGTGATCTTCCTTCAAGATCCTTTGTTCATCTTTGTAGGATTGGAGTAATACAAATCCACAAAACCTGAAGGTCACCTATATACAAAAACTTGTTACAAGGAAGTAGAGACAAGAAGAGGGAAAGGGTTTGAATAAAAAATATGAAGAAGAAAATATCCTCAAATAAATGAATGAATAAAATATACAATGGATCATCCTTATAAAGGAGTTCAAAAGCCTTGAAAGGCAAACCCTAGTGCATGTAATAATTAGTTAAATTATTACAAGACTAATGCATGCAGTTTTATATTTAAAACAACTAGTGCATGAGTTTAAAATAACTCGTGCATGTGTGTTTAAATATAAACAACTAAAGAAAAAGAGTTGAGATCTTAAGAAAGGAGTAAAGTTAATTAATATAATTAATACTTTACTCTAACACCCCCCCTTAAGATGAGCAACAATGTAGCTACAAACAATGCAAGAAGAATGCAAATGAAACTACAGTGTTGAAAGCATAAAAATGGGTCCTGGCAACATGGCCTAATGAGGTACCTAGCACAACCAAATCTTTGTAAAATAGAGAAATAGAGAAAACCCAATGGGAAAAAAACCCTACTCCAAAAAGAGAGAAAAATGCAGAAAAAGAAATGGCTCAAGAGACTCTCTCAAAACTATAAGTACAACCAGCCTCCCCATGAGAGAGGGATGAGACACCAAAGCCCCCCTAGAATGATGGAACCCCTATGGAAATGATTGAACCAATGCAACTCCAATGTGGAAGAAATAAAGGCATGGAACAAGGAAACCCTTGAATGAGAGGTGAAACTGGAAGGCCTAACTGATGCTCAAAGGAGAAAACACAAGGATCCTAAAAGGGAATCCCCAATGTAGGTGGTGTGATAGGTGTGCTGACAATGTCATGAAAGAGGAGATGAACGTCCTTTGTAGAATCCTCAACAAGTGCAACTAGTGGCTCGATGAATGGAGCTGGAGGGTCAGGCAGTGTTGAAGAAGAATCTTACTAAAGAGAAAAGACCTCAACATGATGTGGTGTGGCAGTCATAGCAGTGATCTTAGGAACAATACAAAAGTTCAAGCGACCTGATTTTACCACATGAGGCTCTCACGAAAGAGGAGAGTTGTGCTTTGACAATGGAGATGGTGGACCAAAGTGTGAGAAGGTGTAGAGA
Organism: Chamaecyparis obtusa; assembly: GCA_027943335.1. NCBI lineage: Eukaryota > Viridiplantae > Streptophyta > Pinopsida > Cupressales > Cupressaceae > Chamaecyparis > Chamaecyparis obtusa. The sequence continues at coordinate 41,855 of BSBK01006927.1, read as the reverse complement.
TGGGTGGAATGAATGTACCATCCTAAATGCCTATTGAACCTTTCTCATAGACTATTAGGACAATGTTATTCCCCATGAGAATATGAGGAATGGGAGAAGCCTCAACAGTAGAGAAGACCCCTTGAGAAGATGCCATATGGTGAGAAGCACCTGAATCCAGTATACAAGGGACTTGTGAAGGGGATGCAATGGATGCCTGTAATGCATGACCCTATCCAAAATCCTATCCAGATGTCAAAGATGTGGAGGAAGATTGAAAAGAAGACCCCTGTGAGGTAGAAGAGGATGGAGAGGAAACAATGCTCTTCTAAAGAAGAGCTTGAAAATCTACAATCTATTTCTCATAGCCATCAAATCTCTTCTAAAAACAATGTGACTCATCATGAGGTCCCTTTTGAAAATAGGAACATGTAGTCTCTCAGTCTTTTGTTTCTCCTTCTTCGAAGAAGATGGTGGGCTAGTAGAGTGCTGAGAAGAGGAATCTGATATCTTCTTTGGCTTCTACTTTTTCTTTTCTTTGGATGGTTGGGCAACCAATGCTTGGTTCTTTGATCTTGTTAGAGAGTCCAAATGAGTAAGTTTGGCCTACTCTCTAGTCAAATGATCACATAACACCTCAAAAGTGGGCATGGTGAATGTAGGTCCCAAAGTGTCCATGGTAGAATGAAAGGTAGAAGAGAAGATTTGAAATTTTCCCTTAAGCTTAGACAAAATCAGATAAATGCACTCTTTATTAGTCTTTTGCTTTCCACATCCATGTAACAAAGATCTCTGTTGTTTGAACTTCATCAGAAAGTCCTCAATAGAGGGAAAAGAATCAAGTACAAGAGAGGTAAGCTCTACCTCAATCTGAAGTGCTTTGAACTCATTGATGGTACCAAATAATGTCTCAAATTTAGCCCACATCTATAGAGGGGTAGTGCACCCATCAAGATGAAACTGTAAGTTGTTTGATACTTGTAAAGCAATCAACCCCATAGCCTCATCCATCTTGTTTCGATGCTGCATGATCTCAAAGGGCCTCTGTAATATTAGCTGCACTACATCTAGACAAGACCAGAGCCCTTTTGAATGGAGAAGCCATGGCATTAGGGTTTTCCATGTGTGATAATTATGTGGGGTCAGAAGTTCTAGACAAGAAGAGGTCTCAGCCATATTTTTTTAAGGGGTGTTTGTTTTGATAAATATCTAGTTTAACTAATAGAAACAAGAAAATAACACCCCCCCACAATCCAAATATCGAACCCCTAAGCCTAGAATGATATGCTTTATCAAGAGAAGAGCAAAAAAGTTTCAAATCTGAATCTTGTGTACCTTGAAATTTTTTTGATAAAAATAGGTAGAAATCTAGATGGTTCTCGAGAAGAGCTTTCCGACACTTCTTCCAGATCAAAAAATGGAGCTAATTTGAGAAAATTAGGCCCCCCAGAATGCAAAAAGGATAATCTGGCATTGATAGAAGGAATAGTAAGCTAGATGAAAAAAAATACCAGATTAATCTCCATGAGAGCATTGGGCTCGGAACCAGCTTTTTGGCGATATCTTGTTTGTCAAAAAATGATGCCTGGAGCTCTCGTAATGCGAATTTCAGTGAAAGAGGCTCCAAAGATAAAAAAAATTCCAAAAGAGATTTGGTCTAGGTGCTAGCCCCTGGTCACATGGGGCTCCACCGCTGGTAGTCAGCCGCTTGCGGTTGGTGGTTAAGTCTAACCGCTTGCAGTTAGTCCCATGTAGAATTTGAGCAATAGAAATCCACAAAACTCGAAGATCACCTGCATACAAAAACCTATTACAAGGAAGTAGAGACAAGAAGAGGGCAAGGGTTTGACTCAAAAATATGAAGAAGAAAATATCCTCAAATAAATGAATGAATAAAATATACAATGGATCATCCTTATAAAGGAGATCGAAAGCCTTGAAAGGCAAACCCTAGTGCATGTAATAATTAGTTAAATTATTACAAGACTAATGTATGCAAGTTTATATTTAAAACAACTCGTGCATGTGTGTTTAAATATAAACAACTAAAGAAAAAGAGTTGACATCTTAAGAAGGGAGTAAAGTTAATTAATATAATTAATACTTTACTCTAACAATCTTCAAGATCTATTCATTCTTCCCTTAAGGTGGAAAGCATATAATCATGGAGGTTTTTATTTACATTTTTTAATGTTATGTTCAAGCTTTCATATCAATATATTTGATTACATTTGAAATACAATTGTATATCTATTGAATATCATAGCTTCACTGTTAGATCTACTTCTACTACTTGCTAGCACTCCCTATTTCAATTCCATTATTAAGGTTGATTTCAAATTAGGGTTTGACTAAGGAAAACCCCTCCCCCCAATAAACAAAACCATTGTTCTTGTAGGTACAGGTGCGGGATGGTGAATTAAAGTGTAGTTATGGATACCCTTTTCGCTAAACTTTCAAGATCCGCGAACAAAGTCAAAGTCGACCTTCAAAATCTCGAGGTAGTCTTTGACCTTTTATTTGGGTTAAAGACTACTTGCTTCGAGAAAGACAAAAGTTTTCTGGGTTTTCTCTGTCTCGACATTTCCAGTCTAGAACAGGTTGCAAAATTTCCCGATACTATACACAGGCACCAGAAAATAGGTATTTCCAAATTAATTTCATCATGAGGTATGTATCTTATTTTATCTGATTTCAAGTATTTCCAGATTTACATTCTATCCCTTACAATTCAAATGTATGTGTAAAATATTGGCTTTGGGGTCTCTTTTATGTGCAAACCATTGTTCTAGGACCCCATCCATATTTTATACTATACAAGAGTGAATGAATTTGTAGAAAAAATGAAGATGATAACAAAAAGGTGTTCGAATGATTTAGAATAATAGAAAGAGGGGGGGGGGGAATCAATTGTTCTCAGGTCCAAATGTACCAATTGAACTTTCTAGCACTTCAATAAACTTAGATCTAATCAACAATTCAACTCGGTCTTTATGGCATATATCAAAAACATACAACATGCATTCCACTATCCAAAAGTAATTAACTTGCAGAATAATAAAGATTTCAACAACATCCACATAAAATAATTCACACAAGTATAACACCAGGATTTATAGTGGAAACCCAATTTGGGAAAAACCACTTTGTAACATGCTTCTGATTTTCACTCTTCTGAAGTGAGCTCTGCGAAAGGCCAACCTTGTTAAGGGTTTACATACACACTGTTAGGTGTGACCCTGTTAAAGGATTTAAAACACTTTGTCAAAAGTGGCCTGGTTAGAGGACTTAAGAACATTCCATTAGAATGTCGCCTTGATTAAAGGATTTATACAATGACTGTTAGGTCAACCTTGATTAAAGGATTTATATTGATATAATGGTTAGAAAGTAACAATAGTTTCTGATCTGAAAAACATACAACTCACTTTACAAATAAAGATCTACTTCACACATATATGTTAATTTACTGACTGATCTCCATTTCCATATCCATCTCTGATATGCTCAAAATTCACTTCAAGAAATCACAACTTTGTTAAGCTCTTTCACAATTTCACTTTTAGCCTTCTGCTTAGACTTATCAGTCAATAACATCAACCTCTTCTTTATTCTCAATAACCTCACAATTAGGTTTTCCTTTATACCTCTTCGATCAGGTAGATCAATCTTTTACCTCTTAAGCTCATCTGTAGATCTTAGGTTCAGGTCAGATTCATCAAATCCTTTCATCATTATGTTCTTCATCTTCTCCTTCTAGATACATTTCCACAATTCTCTTTGAATCCATAAGAAAATGATTTACCATGCATTAAATGCTCCATACAATTCATTAATAATGTCAACACATTTTACATATCCCAAGAATTTAACTACATCGGCTGGGATTCCCAATTCTTTCTTCAAATGTGAATTACTGACACTTAGTCAATACTGTGTTCATCTCCTCGGCCATCATTGTGTATCTCAGTCATCACTACAAATTATCTTCCTCAAAAAGTACTATCTTGTCTCAGTAATTTTCTGTCGCTTGATAATTACTGATGTTCGGTCAGCACTATATTTATCAGCATATAATAGTGCTCGATTGACACTAACATCACTCGGCTTAAACTAGATTTCTTCACTTTTTCTCGGTTAAGCCTACATTTTCAGTCTTTCTTCTTACTTAGATAAACAACTCATTAGCTTGTTAATGTTCCAACTGATCAAGTACCCATTCAAGTATTACATAACTCAACCTTTCCTAAGGTCCTATTGTTATCTTCTCTTTTCAAATCCTCTTCATCAGTCAAAAGATATGATACTATCCTAGATAGCAACTGTCTTACCAGTTAAGGTTTGACATCAATGGCAATATAAAAATTATTTCAATTATAGTTTCCAACAATCTCCCTCTTTGGCATTGATGGAAACTCCACATGAATAACACATGATTTACGAAACAATCCAAAAATATCTATTCATTAGACTCTTATTAATATCCTTAGCTTCATTCTAATTCACAACTTTTGACTTGCCTGACCACTTGCTCAATTACTCCCTCTGAATCTTTTTTGTATCTCTCCCTTAGGTTTCATTGAATCTTCTTCCTCAGTGTTGTATCACTCCATTTGTTTTCATTGAATCTTCTCCCTCTTTGACAACAATGCAAAAGATTTTTATCTATCACTTACATCTCTACTATGTAGGTGTCTTCATTTTAGTTCTGTATGCTATATAATCTCTCTGTCATCTTTCTTATGACTTATTAATATCTCTTCTTTACTTCTCACAACTCTAGGAAACTCCTAAAGTGTGACCTTTTCTACATCAATTTGTCAAATATTTTGATTAGCACATTTGATGCAGTGCTCCTATTTTACTAGGTACCCTCAGTTAGGGGAATCACCCTTAGTTTACCTCTAAGATATTCATGAGCATCCTTAGGTAAAGATTTTGTGAATATATCTGCTAATTGTTCCTTTGTAGTCACATACTCCAATCTCACTTCTTTGTCTTGAACTAGCTCTTTCAAGTAATGATACTTAATAGCTATATGCTTAGTCTTAGTGTCCATCACTAGATTCTTTGATATATTAATAACACTTGTGTTATCACAGAAAATAACAACTCGCTTAGTGATTTCCTCTTTCATATCTTTTAACAATTGCTTGATCCACACTAAATTTTAACAATTCACTGCTACTGCTACATACTCTGCTTCTATTGTAGATTGGAAAATGCAGTTCTATTTCTTGCTTGTCTAGGAGACTAATCTCTTTCCTAGAAAGAATGCTCCACCACTTGTACATTTTCTATCATCAACATTTCTAGCCCAATCTACATCAGTGTAAACTCTCAATTCAAACTTTTAATTCTTCTTGTAATATAATCCATAATCCTCTATAGCTTTCAGATATCTCAGTATTCTTTTCACTACCATCATATGATTTTCTTCAGGATTAGCAGAAAATATTGCCACAATTCCAACTGCTAGGGCAATATCCAGTCTGCTATGAACAATATATTGTATCTTTCCAATCATAGATCTATACAAGGTTTGATTCACTTTAGCAGTATCATCTATTTTAGATAGTTTCTGTCTAGTAGCCATAGGTGTACTTACTATTCTGGAGTCTTCCATACCAAAATTTTTTAGTATCTCCTTGATTTTAGATTGAGTAATGTAGATACCTTTCTTCATCTGATAGATTTTCAAACCAACAAAGAATTTGGTCTCACCAAACATAGACATTTCAAATTCAGTTTGCATCTCATTTGAATTTTTTTGACATAGGGCATCTTGTCCTTCAAATATGATATCATCAACAAAGATTTCAGCTAACAAAATTCCTTTACCTTTCTCAGTCTTCATATATAGATTACTGTTGTCATTTGTCCTTGCAAATATAATCTTTATCAAATAATTGTGCAGTCTCTCATACCATGCTTTGGGGGCTTATTTCAATCCATACAACACCTTGTGCAACTTTCAAACCATATTCTTATTGTTTGGATCAAAAAATCCTTCTGGTTGTTCAATGTATACTTCTTCTAATATCCCATTCAAAAATGCAGATTTGACATCCATCTGATATACTTTGAATCCTTTATAAGCCACATATTCAAGTAGAGTCCTTACTCCTTATAATATTTCTACAGGGGAAAATATTTCCCCATAGTCAATTCATTCTTCTTGTGCATACCCTTTACATACTAATCTGGTCTTATTTCTTGTGACTTCTCCATGTTGATTTAGCTTTTTTCTAAATACCCATTTTTTTCCAATAACATTCTTGTCTTCTAGTCTCGACACTAGAGTTCGGGTATTATTCTTTTCTATCTGCTCTATTTCTTTATTCATGGCATGTATCCAGTCATCATTCTCTAAAGAACATTTTACTATTTTAGGCTCAAACTCATATAGTAAGCATGTATGATCTTTCAACTTACTTCTTGTCATGATTCTAGACTCTTTGTCTCCAATGATTTGTTAAGGCTTGTGATGTCTTCTTACATACTATGCCAATGTAGGTTCATATTTCCTTTCTTGTTCTTGATTTTTAGATTCATCATGCAAATTATCTACTTCTTCTTTTGATTTCTCAGCAACATCCTCTTGATGCTTGGCTGCATCCTCCTAATGCTCAACAGGATCCTCCTGATGCTTGACATCACCTATCCGTGACTCTGCATCTAGTTTAGGTGTATTACTTGCCTCTCCTTCCATGTATACAAAGGATCTGTAATATTCAGGTTCTTACATTCATTCCAATTCATTCTTTTCTACATATTCATCAACTCTAACATTTTCCCTTTCCACAACTTTGTTAGTGTTAGAATTCAAACACTTATAAGCTTTTCTCTTATTGGAATATCCTAGGAGTATGCCTTTATCACTTTTTGTATCAAATTTTCCATTCCTATTGTCTTTTAATATATAACATTTACTCCCAAAGACTCTAAAATACTTCACATTAGGTGTATATCCATTCCATAACTCAAAAGGTGTAGAATTTGTACCTTTTTTGATTTGTACTTGGTTTAAGGTATAAACAACTGTACTTACAGCTTCTCTCTAGAAATTTTGTGCAACAATCTTTTGTATCATCAGTGTTCTAGCACAATCCATAATTTCAACCTGTTTCTTTTTTCTGCTATATCATTCTATGGATGTGTTCTCAGTGTAGACATTTGTCTCTCGATTCCTCTATTATTGCAAAATAGATTGAACTCATTTGATATAAACTCTCCACCTTTGTTAGATCTCAAAAATTTCAAGCTTCTACCTATTTCTTTTTCAACTTTAGCAAAGTACCACTTAAACAATTGAAATGCATCAAATTTCTCTTTCAAAAACATTATAGTCATCATCCTAGAATAGTCATCAACAAATAGAATGAAATACTTATCACCAAAATAACTTTGTACATCCATAGGTCCACAAAGGTTAGTATAAACCAATTCCAAAGTATTTTCAGAAGTATATTTCTTGCTCTTAAAACTAGACTTTGTCATTTTTCCCAATTGATATTGTTTGCACATCACAATATCAAGTTTCTTTAATCTTGTCAATCCTCTAACGTTATTATTTTTACTAATGTTTATCAGATTGTCAAAATTCACATGACATAGCCTCTTATTCCACAACCATACATCATCAAATTGTGCAAACAAACATGTTTCTTCTGATAGGTCTAGATAGAACAAGTTACCTCTTGTCTGTTCTCCACTTCCAATTAGTTCACCAGTGGCATCAAATATTTTAGCCTTCTTGTGATGAAATTACACTTGGTAACCAGTGTTGTTCAACTATGCAACACTCAACAAGTTATAGTTAAGACCTTCAACCCAATAAGCATTTTTACATGTGATCTTATCAGTCAATCTAATTGATCCTTTTCCTTTCACAGGACATGGTAAATCATTACCAAACTTAAAACACTTCTACCTTTGTAATGATCTAGGGTTTCAAACTTACTTTTGTCACCATCCATGTGATGTGAGAAACCACTATCAATAATCCATTTATCACCTTTACTCACATAAGAAATAAGTGCAATTTTCTCATCTTCATCAGAATCATCTTTCATATCAACATAGACAACTTCTATATCACATTCATCAGATTCACTAGAGTCACTATCAGTTTCTTCTTCAGCAATATAGTAGGATTTATTACCTTTATCTTTGTAGTCTCTGTACCTTCAGTGATCTCTTTCATTTCTCTTGTCTTTGTACTTTCTTTCCCTTCTCTCATCCTTGTCAGTCATGTCAGGACATCTTGCTACAATATGGCCAACTTTGTTACGTGAAAAAAAGATTATGGGAATTTTACCTTTATATTTCCCTTTTCCTCTTTTTAGCCTTCTAGCCATAAGTACCTCATGATCATCTAGTTCCTCATCAGAAGTATCACTATCACTATCACTATCACTTTTCACACACCCTTCTTTTTCCTTCTTAGACTTATGCAGAACCATTTGTGACTTGAATGCAGATTTAGTTACATTAGGAACAATGTAGTTATCATAGTTAGATAGCTCAAAAGTAGTAAGCTTAGCAACAAGACTTTCCAGAGTTAGAACATTACCAAGGTTACATCTTGATTCTTGTATTGCTGAAATTGTGATAGCATAGATAGGAAGAAAAGTTCCCAATACTTTACCAATAACAGTTTCATCATCAATGTTTTCCTTAGCTCCTCTGATAGTATTCACTACTTCCTTAATTCTACCACAATACTGAGAAATCTTTTCACTTTCTTGCATTTTCATTTCATTGAACTTACCTCTTAGGCTTTGAGATTTGTCTCTCAGAACATTTGTATCACCACCATAGATAGTTGCTAGAGTTTCCCACATTTTCTTTGCATTTATGTAGTCCTTGATGTTTTCAAATTCAGGATAGCTTAGGGCAGATGCAATTGCCAACATTGCTTGCTTGTGTTCTTGTTTTTCTTTCATCTTCTTGATAGTCAAAGGTGCAACATATATAACATAATCATTTTCCACATAGTACTTCACTGAATCACTAATACTAGCTAGATGAAATTTCATCTGACTCTGCCATGCAGGGAATTTATCTTTGTTCAATTTTGGTACCTCCTTTTTATACATCTTGATCATTAGCTTCAAGTACCTTTAAAATTTTCTCTGTAAGTACCAACATCTTTGATACCAATTGTTATAATGATTTATAATACCAGAGAGGGGGGAGGGAATCAATTTTTCTCAAGTCCAAATGTACCAATTGAACTTTCTAGCACTTCAACAAACTCAGATCTAATCAACAATTCAACTCAGTCATTATAGTATATATCAGAAACATATAACATGCAGTCCACTATCCAAAAGTAATTAACTTGTAGAATAATAAAGCTTTCAACAAAATCTACATCAAAATCATTCACAAAAGTATAACACCAAGATTTATAGTGGAAACCCAATTTGGGAAAAACCAATTTGTAACATGCTACTGATTTTCATTCTTATGAAGTGATCTCTATGAAAATCCAACCTTGTTAAGGATTTAGATACACATTTTTAGGTGTGACCCTATTAAAGGATTTAAAATACTCTGTCAAAAGTGGCTTGGTTAGAGGACTTGAGAACATTCCATTATAATTTCACCTTGATTAAAGAATTTATACAATGACTGTTAGGTCGACCTTGATTAAAGGATTTAGACTGATACAATGGTTAGAAAGTAATAGTAGTTTCTGATCTAACAACCATACAACTCACTTTGCAAATACAAATCAACTTCACACATATATGTTGATTTACTGACTGATCTCCATTTCCATCTCCATCTCTAATTTGCTTGGAATTCGCTTCAAGCAATCACAACTCTGTTAAGCTCCTTCAAAATTTCACCTTTAGCCTTCTGCTTAGACTTATCAGTCAATAACATCAACCTCTTCTTCATGCTTAATAACCTCACAATTAGGTTTTACTTCATACCTCTTCCATCATGTAGATCAATATTTTGTTGCTTAATCTCCTCCATAGATCTTACGTTTAGGTTAGATTCATCAAATCCTTTCATCATTATATTCTTCATCTTCTCCTTCTAGATACATATCCAAACTTCTCTTTGAATCCATAAGAAAATGATTTACCATGCATTAAATGCACCATACAATTCATTAATAATGTCAACACATTTTACATATCCAAAGAATTCAACTATGTCAACTAGGATTCTCAATTCTTTCTTCAAATGTAAATTACCGACACTTGGTCAATACCGTGTTCATCTCCTCAGCCATCACTACATATCTCGATCATCACTATGAATTGTCTTCCTTGGGAAACACTATCTTTTCTCAATAATTTCCCATCACTCAAAAATTACTGATGTTCGGTCAGCACTAGATTTACTCAACATATACTAGCACTTCGTTGACACTAACATCACTTGGATTAAACTAGATTTATTCATGGTTGCTTGGTTAAGCCTACATTTCCAGTCTTTCTTCTTACTTAGATAAATAACTCATTAGCTTGTTAATGTGCCAACTGATCAAGTACCCATTGAAGTATTACATAACTCAACCTTTCCTTAGGTCCTATTGTTATCTCCTCTTTTTCAAATCCTCTTCATCAATTAAAAGATATGGTAATATCCTAGAAAGCTACTGTCTTACCAGTTAAGGTTTAACATCAATGACAATATAACAATTGTTTCAATTGTAGTTTCCAAGAAAAGAAACTCAAGGATTATAACATATTTTTTTATGTGCAAGATGGTAATTCGATTGATACAACCAAGTAGCAACATGAAGGAAATAATGAACAAGATGAGCCTCCACTGAGAGATGAGAACACTGACCAATATTCTACCGAACCTATGTTAGAAAAGTATGTGAGAAGACACCACTCACCGAGTAGAATTATTGGAGAGAAGAATGCAAGAGGTATGACAAGAAGTAAGTTAAAAGATAATACATGTTTGATTTCTGAATTTGATCCTAGATTAGTAAAGAATGCACTAGAGAATGGAGATTGGATGAATGCAATGAAATAAGAAATAGATCAAATTGAAAAGAATAACACATGGTCACTGGTACTGAGACCTAAAGATAAGAATGTAATTGGAACAAAGTGGATATTTAAAAATAAACTAAATGAGAAAGGAGATGTGATAAGAAACAAAGCTAGATTAGTCTGCAAAGGGTATGCACAAGAAGAAGGTATTGACTATGGTGAAACATTTTCCCCTGTTGCTAGATTAGAATGTGTAAGGATATTACTTTCATATGTAGCTTACAAAGGATTTAAAGTTTATCAAATGGATGTTAAATTTTCATTTCTAAATGGAATTCTTGAAGAAGAAGTCTACATTGAACAACCTAATGGAGTTTTTGACAAAATCAATTTAAGAATATGGTCTGCAAACTACATAAAGCTTTGTATGGATTGAAGCAGGCTCCCTGAGCATGGTATGAAAGAATGCACTCTTATTTAGTTAAGATTAGATTTGAAAGGACTAGTGATAACAATAATTTATATTTGAAATGTGATAAGTCTGATGAAATTTTGATTGCTGAGATATTTGTTGATAACATTATATTTGGTGGTAATGAGACAATGTCTATGTCATTGGTTGAGGAAATGAGAAAAGAATTCGAGATGTCTATGATAGGAGATATTAAATTCTTTATTGGACTTCAAATTCAACAAGTTAAGGGTGGGATCTACATCACTCAATCTAAGTATATCAAGGAGATCCTGAAAACATTCAATATGGAAGACTCTAAACTAGTTGGAACATCGATAGCTATTGGTTGTAAATTTTCTAAGGAAGATGATATAAAGGAAGTGAATGAAACACTTTACCGATCCATGATTGGTAAGTTATAATATTTTGTACATAGTAGACCTAAAATTGCACATTTAGTTGGTATTGTTGCATGGTTTTCAACAAACCCCAAGGAAACACATTTGTCTACAGTTAAGAGGATATTCAGATATTTGAAAGGGATTAAAGATTTTGGTCTATTATACACATGAGGAGGAAATTTTGATCTTAAGGTATATATTGATGCTGATTGGGTAGGAAATATTGATGAAAATAAAAGCACTAGTGGCGGAGCTTTCTTTTTAGGAGAAAGGCTAGTGACATGGTTAAGAAAGAAATAAAGTTGTATTTCAGAATCTACTATTAAAGCTGAGTATGTAGAAACAAATATGAATTGTTATAACATTGTATGGATTAAACAACTATTGGAACGTATGCATGAAGAGATTATTTATCCTATTACAATCTATTGAGATAATACCAGTTTTATTAATATATCAAATAACCCTGTGATGCATTCTAAAACAAAGCATATATCTATTAAGTATCACTACATGAGAGACAAAGTACAAGATAAGCATGTGACATTGGAGTATGTGAGTTCTAAAGAGTAGATAGATGATATATTTAATAAATCATTACCAAAGGATGCTTTTGAGTGTCTCTAAGGTAAGTTAGGGGTTCTTCCCCTATCCAATGTATATTAAGGAAAGATGCATGCTGCATCAATTCATGAATCAATAGAATATCTATCTTGTGAGTTGATTTTAAGTGTTCACTCTTTAGGTGAAGCCTAAAGTTGTGAAAAAAAGGAAGTTTGAGACTGTAATGGAAAATCTATCCACATGAGGTACAATATGAGAAGTTTATGTTTATTTGGAATTGTTGTCAAAGAGGGAGATGTATACAGTGAGGGAGAATAGTAATTGGTGACAGATTATCATGAAGGAGATGTTTACTAAAAAGGGAGAATAATGAGACAAATCAAATGAACATATGAGAGAGATGAGTGTAGCAAGGAGATGAATGAAGATGAATAAAAGAATGGAAAGTGTTACTGATAGAAAGAGGACGACTATAGATGGAAGATCATAAAAAGATGAAGTTATTACTCAGAGGGAGTACAAAATATGAATGACAATGAAGTGTACCATCATCAATTGAACACTGAATTTGTTAGTGTTTCCATCAATTCCAAAGAGGGAGATTGTTACCATAATTGATAACTAATGTTGAAGATTGATTATCTAATGGATATGATGACGAAGACCGACCAAGATCAGATGTATACATGATGCTAGTAGGAAGGTTAGATCAGTTATTGTCTTGTCATTGATGTCAAGCAATTGATTTCTAATTTATATTATGTTGCCATATCATTCGTTAATGATAGAAGATGAATGAGTTAAGGAGAAGAAGAAATGAGAAGTTGTAGAAATTAATTGGGAAAATGATATAGATCATACAATGATTAGATTATGTTGATATAATTTTTTTCTACCTAACATATGATTATGTTAAGTTGGTAAAGGGCATAGTAATGAAGATTTGACAACTCAGTAAGATAAGTTGTTTTGGCTACCAAGAAGGTAAAGTTACTCAGTAAGGTAAAGAGAAATAGACAAGTCACTTGGTAAAAGGAAAGGAACTCAAGACACCGAATAGTGAAGAAAGGTTTAGGCACCAAGTAGTTAACCAAAATTCTAAGTGAAGAACACCAAGAAAGAAAAAGGTATTAAATATGGATGAAATCGACATTTAATGTTTAGCTATGCTAAGCTGGATGATCATGATGATGAGGAGAGTTAGTCAAAAGAGATATATGGTTATGAAAATTCAAGATGAATATCAATGGAAATATCTAAGTGACCAAAAGAGATGGAACAAGTTTCTAGAAAAGTTCAAGTTCCTAGGTGAAAAGGAAACATGTTACCGAGATTTGATTTCAAGGTATAATGAAATGAATGGTTAAGATTAATTGGAGGAAAACATAATAGATGAGATTAAGAGGAAAAAATTATCTATATAAAGGATGATCTTATATGAAAAAATGGCTGAAAAACTAAATAGTTGAAGGATTATCAACTATTACAGAGAAGAAGGAACAAAGAGATTCTGAGTGGGAAAATAATGATTTGATGAAGTGTTGATGCTAGTAGATAATGAAGAATTTAATTAAATATTGAAGAGTGCATAATGATCTGATATGAAAAGATAGTTGCACATCTACAAGTCAATTTTATTACTATAATTATTAGCATTTGTAACAGAGAAATCTCTTAACAAAGTGGACTTAACAGTCTTATTGTAAAATCCTTGAGAAAGGTGACATTCTAAAGTGTATTTAAAGCCCTCTAAAAAGGCCACTCCTAACAGGGTGAATATCCTAATACATTTGAGGTAAATCCCTTAACTGGGTTACACCTAATAGTGTGTTTTGTGATCTTTAATTAGATTGGCTCTTAATCGGGCGTACTTCAGAAGAGTATTTCTCTTAGTGGGTGGCAATTCCCACATTGGCTTTTCCCATAAATGGGTTTCCATGTTAAATATTGTTGTTACATGTTGTGAATGATTTGTGTGAATGATTTATTGATTAGTATATATTATTTACCATTGTCGGTAAATAGAGAACTGTGTTGTTACCGAGCTACTACCGAGTTAATTAGAGAAAAGTTTTAAAGGTATTTGTGATCATGGATTACTAATTCATCCCCCCTCTCTGTAATCCAACATTATCTATTGAAAGGTTTTATATATGCATGGAATACCCACAAATTGATATTTATTTACTCAAACATGATACCAAATCAATAACTTTGTCTACCTCATCTGGAAATAGAGACATAGAGTCATCTTGTTTGTTGATAGGTAAGTCTTGAAAATCCTCTATCTCATGGAATAATTTTTTATCTTCTTCATATTTCTTTTGGTCATCCTTTGTAACCTCTTGTATCTCGTCTATTTGTGTTTCATCATGATTAACATTAAAACAATAAAAAGCATCATCACTCATGATTTTATGAGAAAAGACTTCTTCATTTTTACTTGTCATGAAAATGTCTAAGAATGCATCTATTTCACTCTCTACATCATTTTGAATTACCACACCATCATTCTCTTGTATGATGATCAATTTATCTTCCTCATTAGGAAAAAATATATCTTCCAAAGTCTCATGGATTTGATCATGTTCATCTTCTTCCTTTATTGATTGACTATTCTAATAGTCCTCTATAGGAATTAATAGGTCTTCAATAGTCATATTTCCTTTCAAATAGAAGTACACCTTTACAAGAAAAACATGGCAATCTATCTCACATTGTTGATTCATGAGGTGTGTCCTACATCCTTCCAACCATGCAAAGTCTGATAATGACATAGGAATACCCAATTATTGCAACCTCCCATTCAGTCTACTTTGTTCAAGTGGAATATCCACCCAACATAGATTATGAATATCTATGTATTTATCATGTGAACCTTTCTCAATTTGAAAAGACCCATGAAAATTACCTTTTAAAGATGTCAAAGATTCCTCACTTGTTAGTTGTTTGTGACAATAATCATGGAGAAACATTGAATAGGTCTCATTTTCTTGGATTTGTCCATCATTTCTTGATATCTCATATAACTAATTTTTGTGGAAAAAGCATTTGGTAACTTGAGTTCCTGATTCAAATGAGCTTTTAGGCCTATTTCATCTTCATTTTTGGACAACTTATCATGCTCATATGACTGACCAACAATATTTCCATTGAAAATATCATCCTAATTTGATGCATTGAGTGTTGGAGTATAACAAGAATATTCCATGACAATATACTCAAAGGAGCACCATTGGGAGGTAAAATACTTGCATCCAAGGTTGTAGCATGAGAATTTTAACTCCAAGTCTAATCTTGAAAGTGATTGATCTGGTTCTTGCTATTAACTACTTGCATAATTTAGAGATCAAGCAAGTTGCAATTGGTTGAATGAGATGATTGCATCTGATATGATGTATTGACTAGATTGACATACAGATTAAATGGTTAGAAATATTCAATCAATTATATATTAAAGCTTCTGTTAGCACCTAGAAAAATTTTCATGGCTCTAGCATTTTTCCCCTACTCTCTGTAGTTGTTTTTAGGTCCTTGGCATAAACCCTTAGTTCAAATTTTTGAAAATGTAGCCATTGCATGCAAAAACCCTTTGAAAACCCTGACCTTGTTCTAATTTCAAGTTAACTTTTTTGGGTCACTTAAAGTCCTAATTTGCATGTGTTAATTAAATCCTTCATGTTGTTCGATGGTTAGGTTTTCATGTTCGGAGGGGTTCCTTTTAATTTTTCCTAAGTTTCTTCCCCCAGCGGCATTTAATTTTCTTGTAGTCCCCTGCGCCTGATATTTTCCTGAAAGCCTAAGTCTTAGCGTTTAATTTTCCTATGTTTCGGTGTAATATTTTCCAAAGCCCCTCTTTGACACCATCTCCATCTAACGGTTGTTGCTAAAGTGCAAGGGTTTTGTCAGAGGTATGCAAAGCTATGCCCATCGTTGATCTTTCCTGATGATGTAGCCTTTTTCTCATGCGGGTCCACTTGCCAGGTATTCTGATTTGGATGTTTTTTATTGGTCCACATAGTATGAGGTGGAATCTTGTTAGTGGGACCGGTCTTCTTGGTGTTTAGGTGGATTAAAGTTTGGTCTAATCTTGTGGCTATCGTTATACTATTAATGAAAGATGCACGATGAATATGTCAATGGTATAGCGACAGCCATTGATTCTCATAAGGAAGGCAGGTGGGTCCGTTGACACATATGCATAGTTGGCAGCTTTTGGTTGGTCCATGTAGTAACATGTTGGTAGTTGTCAGTGGGACTTGGTTCCCGAGCATGTTAGAGGGTCCTGATCCTGTCAGTGAATCGACGAACGACGTATGATCTCATCGAGTGTGTTAGAGGCTTAAGATCTTGTGATGGCCATTGATTTTGTTTTGTGTCAGAGGGTTGTCAGGGCAAGGAGAAGATTCTTCATTCGATGATGGGCATGTAATCTGATAGAATCTTGGAGGTCTATGCGAACTTTAGACGGCCGTCGATCTTCACGTTGCGGGCCCAGTCAAGTTTCTCAGTCTTTTGGTGGTTGGGATAAGTGTTTTGGCGGTTCAAAAAATTTTCAAGGCTTCGCTTGTTCGCATGAAATAGTGGCAGTTCTCTAAATGTTTTAGTGATTCAATGAACATGCGTTCGTAGAATTTGGTGGTTTTATAAAGTGTTTCGCGAACTAGCGGTGGCCTTTTGTCGCTAGTTTGCTAAATTTGGGACTGAGGTTAGAGTTTTCTTTGGGTCACCAGGTCATGGAGTTAAGTGATGGGTTAAGTTTTCTTTTCACGAACAAGAAAAGAATTATCGCATGGTCACTAGAGGTAAACCTAGGGTGGCAGTTGAGTTAAAGACTAAAAGACTGTGAAATAGGGAGATCGGACGGTCACGACTTAAAGTTGATGGAGATTCAAATTTTGACCACCGATTTGCTGCAAGCGCCATAAAGTAGCCGTTTATTTTCAAATTTGAATTTGCAGAGGGTTTCCTATGACCAAAAGGACTAAAATTCAATGCAGAAGTGATTGGTGCTGGTAGGAGATGATCTGTTTGCCATCATAGTGTGGTCTAGGGTGTGCCATGTTCATTTGTAGGGTCTGTACTATGCAGTTTTATGCTCGAGGCATGTTGTAGGTGGCTGAAAGGGTTGACATTTTGGGATGTTTCTGTGATTCTTAGTACCTTATCAGTGAGATTTTCATGATTGAGGATCAGTCTGAGGCTTGTCTTCTCCTGGTTGCCTGGGTTTCTTCCCTTGTAATTAATTTTTGACCATTTTTAGTGGGTTTAGTGATTGAAACCCTAACCCTAAGTCATCCGTAGCTTGTTGCATTCTCTTTGAGAATTCCAAGATGACTAGGGAGTATAAGTTGCAGAAATTTTGATTCTGTCAGGGTTCCAAAACTTTCTTTGGTCCCAGCTGGTTGTTAATGGTGTTTAACTAATAGAGGAGCTGGATTTTGTGTCTTTTCCTATCTTTGTGTTGTTCTAATTGTATATTGATTTTGAATATATTAATGAGAATGTTATTGAGTCCCAATCATGCATTTGTGTATGTCTTCTTATTTCAGTTTTAAGCTCATATATGTTAATGTCACAAAGTGTATTAGCATATGGTAAAAAAAGAGTATTGTGAAGTCATCTTTGAGCTCCTAACAAAGTTAGGATTAAAGTCTTTTAGGTGGGTTCAGTGAGTTTGTAGCGAAGTAAGAATCTGATGTCCTTTTGTATGAGGGAGAGGGGTAATAGGCAAAGCACTTATCCTGGAGTCAATTGTGTTTGAATTAAGGTATTCAATTAATGTATGTAATTGGGTGACTCTTTGTCCTAGGTTAAGGCACTGGTCCATCATCTGGAGGCATTTCATTATTGTCAACCAGACACACACACATTCAAATGATAAAAACTTAAAGCAGTTAGTAAAGAGTATATAGTTGTATATCATTTAGTGATTCCTTTCAAGAAGTGAATCAAGGGTACACCTGCCTGAGCATTGAGGCTCAAAGTGTAGGAGGATCTCTTTTGATCCTTGTTAATTGGCCCTCTTTCTTGTAGACTTTGGAGTGGTGATAGAGTCAAAGTGTTATTTAAGTTATCCATCAAAGTATAAATCTACAAGTGAAGATCAAAGGGAACTACCAACAAAATGGTGACTTTGCTGGGGAAGAAGTAAAAGACAACAAGCCTCCTTGCTTGGCTGGATCATCCTAGAGTTTGGTTAAATGATCAAAGAGTCAAATATAAAAAACACATTTATAAAATTTTCTCACTAAGTGTTGAGTGGCGGCTCTGATTTCTCTGTTTGATCAGTGCATCTTCTGATAAATAGTGCATGTTTACTTGGTGGAGTTTTGTATTGATTAGAAGAAGAAACAAGAACAAGTACATTACTTTCCTCTTCAAGGAGGTGGCGACTCTACACAACAAATGAATCTGATGGAGCTACATGGTGAGTTCTAGATCTACCCTGCCTTCCAGTCAAGAAAGTCTTCTTCTACAAAACTCTTAGGTATTTCTCAAACATTTGAAATGTTTCCTTATTAAGTGATCAAGCACTAAGAAAAGGAATAAGGTGTGAAGTATGTAGGAAGGGTTCAGTGACAAAAGAAGATTAGTTTCAAGTATAGACTTCCTATCATTAGTCTTGAAGATTTTCAAGTGGGTGTGCAAGAGTTGTAGCTAGTGATGGATGTTCATAGAGTTTCTTTTGTTAGAGGTTATGTGCCATTTTGTTATGATGGCATACTTGGTTTCCCTAATAAGATCCCTGACAAAATCAAGAGATATTTACCAAAGTATAATAGGGACCAGTATCAGTCAGCAAGGAAACATGTTCAATGCTTTGTTGATGTAATGTGTGATTTTGATGTGTGCCATGAAGACCTATGGATGAAATTGTTTGTTCAAACTTTAGAAGGTGATACTAGAAACTGGTTCTCTTTTCTACCAGCATGTTTTATCTCATCTTGGAGTGAGATGCATTTGGTCTTCATGGAGCAGTTTGGAGAAAGGGTGAGCATATTTGATTCCTATGATAAGTTTCTAAAAATTCATATTTAGAGTGATGAACTTGTCCCTCAATTCAATATCAGATTTGCTAAAGTATTGAATGAAATCCCTGAAAATTATAGACCCAATGATCAAGTATGTATGAATGCCTACTTTGATGCATTTGGTAAGAAAATGAACTACTTGCTAAGGGATAAGGAGCCTAGGTCATTATATCAGGCATTTATAACTGCGATGGACATTGAAAACTATTTGAAATATGGATTGACCAGAGGTCATTTTGCCATGAGTGTGTGCTAGTATAATGAATATGAAATAAGAGAAGACTGTAGTGTTGGTACCACAATTCCAAATCGGTGTACCAATGCTTCTGCTGTAGTTTGCAATCAAGCTGAAATGTCAAATCAAGATATGTGTATAAATGTTGTTGAGTCTTTTGCTACTAATGAGACATGTGTTCAGGATGCTATAACAATACGATATATTCTACACTTTGGTAGAATTGAGCAGTGTGATGGTTTTTTGAGTTGTAAATTTGCCACTACGGTCAATTCTTGTAATTTTGATCATGAGCATGATTTTGCTTATGTTCCTAGGCATGAGGTTGTTGCTTCTATGTCTCAGTGTTATACAAATGAAGAGGCTGAAAGTTGTGTCTCTACTGATGAGTTTGAAGTTGTTGCACAAGATGAGGAATGTCATTCACAGATATGTTAGTCACAGTCTGAGGAACATAGTGCTGAAAGTGGTTACTCAGGTGAGAGTGATGAAGGTAGTGATGTTGAGGTGTCTTCATATGAGTCAGATGCAACATGGGAGGAAGAAAGTAATGATGGAAGTGAACATTCCTTTATTAGTGAAGGTATGTTTTCATTTTCTAAATTTGAAAGTGATAGTGCATCTCAGTCTTTGCATAATACAAATCAGCTTGGGTATGAAGATGTTGAGGGTGATTTGTCCTCAATGTATGAAGATAAAGAAATGGTAATTCAATGTGATATCAATGAGGATGAATATGAAGGTTTGAGTTTAAGGTTATCTAATGGTCCTGCATTGGGTAATGAAGTTGCAACATATGATAGAGAGTTTAGGAGTGAACCATGGTTTTTCTATGATGGTTTTCCTAAACAAGATAATGAAGAAGATATAATTGTGGACACTATATGCTTGGTAGGTGATATTGACTATGAATCTTCATATAGTTCTGATTTTTCTTTTTGTGCTGAGAATCTCCATGGAGATGAAATGGGTAGTGAGTTTAAAGTGTTTTCTAATACTTTATATGATGAGGACTATGATGATGTTCAACCCATTTTCTGTCATAATGTGCAACAAGGAGTATTGTATGGAATTATCAATCCATTGTTTGAAGAACACATGGAGGTTTCAAATGTTGCAGAATTGGATGGTGATACCATGTGTAAGTATAAATGTGATTATTCTTTTGAATTCCCACTAGCTACACCTGAGGATATGCAAAGTCAAGGTATGAATGAAGACTTTTATCAAATAAAATATGTGACTTTTGCATTTCAGATTGATGGCATACATGAATCAGTAGAGAAAGAACAGTTTCAATTTGATGATAGTATTCATGAGTATGCTGAGTTTTACTTTCATAGTGAGCAAGATGGTGAAAATGCTTCAAATTTTTACTTGCACTATAGGAATGAAGATAAAAAAATTTTTTTGCCTGATGGATTGATTGAAAATGTTGATATTCTTGGTGAAACAAATGAGAATAAAGTATCGAGTTTACTTCAAGAAGAAAGAAATGAAAACCAGATTTTTGACAGGGGCAAAGATTGGTTCAAGTTTTGAGGTTTAGGGATTTTTGTATAAATGTGTACACTTTGTATATAGTTTCCCTTCATGTTTTCCTTGGTTTGTTCCCTCTATTTTTGAGGTCTCTGTCCCCTTTTTCTAGTAGGTGGTCTGCTTTTTCTAGAGATCTGGTTTCTTGCAATGCCTATAGGAGGCATGCATCCCCAACTAGAGCCACTGTTAGCACCTAGAAAAATTTTCATGGCTCTAGCAATTTCCCCTACTCTCTGTAGTTTTTTTTAGGTCCCTGACATAAACCCTTAGTTCAAATTTTTGAAAATGCAGCCATTGCATGCAAAAACCCTTTGGAAACCTTGACCTTATTCTAATTTCAAGTTAACTTTTTCGGGTTACTTAAAGTCCTAATCTGCATGTATTAATTAAATCCTTCAGGCTGTTCAGCGGTTAGGATTTCATGTCCGGCGGGGTTCCTTTTACTTTTTCCTAAGTTTCTTCCCCCGGTGGCATTTAATTTTCTTGTAGTCCTCTGCGCCTGATATTTTCCTGAAAGCCTAAGTCTCAGCATTTAATTTTTCCTATGTTTTGGTGTAATATTTTCCTGGGCCCATCTCTAACACCATCTCCATCTAACGGCTGTCGCTAAAGCACAAGGGTTTTGTTAGAGGTATGCGAAGCTGCGCCCGTTGTTGATCTTTCCTGATGACGTAGCCTTTTTCTCATGTAGGTCCACTTGCCAGGTATTCTAATTTGGAGTTTTTTAAAAGGTCCACGTAGTATGAGGTGGAATCCTATCAATGGGATTGGTCTTCTTGGCATTCAAGCAGATTAAAGTTCGGTCTAATCTTGTGGCTATCGTTATACCATTAATGAAAGATGCATGATGAATATGTCAGCGGTATAGCGACAGCTATTGATTCTCATAAGGAAGGTAGGTGGGTCTATTGACATGTATGCACAGTTGGTGGCTTTTGGTTGGTCCATGTAGTAACACGTTGGCAGTTGTCAGTGGGACCTAGTTCCTGGGCATGTTAGAGGGTCCTAATCCTGTCAGTGAATCGATAAAGAGTGTATGATCTCATCGAGTGTGTCAGAGGCTTAAGATCTTGTGATGGCCGTTGATTTTGTTTTGTGTCAGAGGGTTGCCAGGGCAGGGAGAAGATTCTTCATCCGATGATGGGCATGTAATCTGGTAGAATCTTGGAGGTTTATGCAAACTTTAGATGGTCGTCGATCTTCGTGTTGCGGGCCCGGTCAAGTTTCTTAGTCTTTTGGCGGTTGGGATAAGTGTTTTGGCAGTCTGACAAATTTTTAAGGCTTCGCTTGTTCGCTTGAAATAGTGACGGTTCTCTAAATGTTTTAGTGGTTCAGCGAACATGCATTCGTGGAATCGCTAAACTTTCTGGTGGTTTTATAAAGTGTTTCACGAATTGGCAGTGGCCTTTTATCGCTAGTTCGCTAAATGTGGGACTGAGGTTAGAGTTTTCTTTGGGTCGCCAGGTCACGGAGTTAAGTGATGGGTTAAGTTTTCTTTTCATGAACAAGAAAAGCATTTTCACATGGTCACTAGAGGTAAACCTAGGGTGGTAGTTGAGTTAAAGACTAAAAGACTATGAAATAGGGAGATTGGATGGTCACGACTTAAAGTTGGTGGAGATTCAAATTTCAACTGCCGATTTGCTGCAAGCGCCATAAAGTAGCCATTTATTTTCAAATTTGAATTTGCAGAGGGTTTCCTGCAACCAGAAGGACTAAAATTCAATGCAGAAGTGACTGGTGCTAGTGGGACATGATCTTTTTGCCATCACAGTGTGGTCTAGGGTGTGCCATGTTCATCTGCAGGGTCTGTACTATGCAGTTTTGTGCTCGAGGCATGTTGCAGGTGGCTGAAAGGGTTGACATTTTGGGATGTTTCTGTGATTCTTAGTACCTTCTCAGTGAGATTTTCATGATTGAGGATCAGTCCGAGGCTTGTCTTCTCCTGGTTGCCTAGGTTTCTTCCCCTGTAATTAATTTTTGACCATTTTCAGTGGGTTTAGTGGTTGAAACCCTAACCCTAAGTCATCCGTAGCTTGTTGCATTCTCTTTGAGAATTCCAAGATGACTAGGGAGTATAAGTTGTAGAAATTTTGATTCTATCAGGGTTCCAAAACTTTCTTTGGTCCCAGCTGGTTGTTAATGGTTTTTTACTAATAGAGGAGGTAGATTTTGGGTCTTTTCCTATCTTTGTGTTTTTCTGATTGTATATTGAATCTAAATATATTAATGAGAATGTTATTGAGTCCCAATCTTGCATTTGTGTATGTCTTCTTGTTTCAGTTTTAAGCTCATATATGTTAATGTCACAAAGTGTATTAGCATATGGTAAAAAAAGAGTATTGTGAAGTCATCTCTGAGCTCCTAACAAAGTTAGGATTAAAGTCTTTTAGGTGGGTTTAGTGAGTTTGCGGCCAAGCAAGAATTTGATGTCCTTGTGTCTGAGGGAGAGGGGTAATAGGCAAAGAACTTATCCTAGATTCAATTGTGTTTGAATTAAGGTATTCAGTTGATGTATGTAATTGGGTGACTCTTTGCCCTAGGTTAAGGCACTGGTCCATCCTCTGGAGGTATTTCATTATTGTCAACCACACATACATAGATTCAAATGATAAAATCTTAAAGTAGTTAGTAAAAAGTATATAGTTGTATATCATTTAGTGATTCCTTTCAAGAAGTGAATCAAGGGTACACCCGCCTGAGCATTGAGGCTCAAAGTGTAGGAGGATCTCTTTTGATCCTTGTTAATTGGCCCTCTTTCTTGTAGACTTTGGAGTGGTGATAGAGTCAGTGTTATTTAAGTTATCCATCAAAGTATAAATCTACAAGTGAAGATCAAAGGGAACTACCAACAACTTCCATACGAATTACTTGTGCCTTTTGTAACATCACATCCACATTGTACCAAGAAAAGATCCTCACTGAATGCATCATGCAAGGAAGAAATATCACCAAAAGATCTAATTATGCTTGCAATTGAGACATTCAAATACCATAAATAATGATGTTTTAACATTAAATCATGCACCATCCCTTTTGAATCTTGAACCCTTTGATACATGAGAATAAATCAATGATTGGATTAGGAAATAGACTCTTGAGGTGCCCTTCTTATAGCAAAAAAATAAAATAATGAATCTTGTGTACTCACATTGGGATCAAATTGAATTAAGAAATTTTTTCTAATTCAACCCATGAACAAATATAATCAGATGGAAGTATCACATACCATTGAAGTGCTACACCTTGAAATTGTTAAACTACAACTGATTGAATATCTTGATGAATATTTAGGAGGTCATCGAGCTATTAAAGTGATATGTAAGATGATTAAATCAGTCAATATGTTGTCATTGATGTCAACTAGTCTTGACTATACTTATCATGATAGTTACAAACATCTAAACATCCGTAGAAGGAAGAAATGGTGAAGGAATGAGATATCTACATAAGGACAAGATGAATATGACTGATGTGGATAAGGTATACATTGGGTAGCTTATTGATGAGTCTACGACATTATATTGTTGACTTGAGCATGTTGCCTTATTCCATTATGAGGATGAGATCAGAAATAAGCAAGTCAATGTGGTCAGTAATTAAAGATTTCTATATACATCAAGTCAGTCTTGTGTATACTGAGTGATAGTAATAATAGAGTTAGTTATCACTGACACATTCAGTATTAACCGAGTAGGTTGAAAATTTAAATGTTATAACAGCCGACTGAAATTGATGAGATGGAAGATGCTTATGATTTCAAGGTAAGAGATGGAGTTTGTTATGAAGATCTTATAGGTGACAAAATTTAAAGATGATCGAAGGGAAGAGATTGAAGCATGTTATTGATACAACTACTGAGGAAGCTTGAAGTGGAAAAATGAACAATGGAGATTAAGAGGCAAAATCTAATGGATGAGATGAAAAGGTTTACACATTCTATTTAAGAGACATGAGATTCATTATTGAATCATGTGGGATGAACAAAAATTGAATGAGAATTCACGTGAAGACATTTTTCATGCACTACTGATCAAATTGGTTACAGACAAAAATGAGCTGGACTGCAGGTATTAGCGAGCGTCAGAGAATTATACACTGAGTGAAGTAAGTTGGGGGATACAATGGAGTGAATTGATTATTGATCAGAAGAGTTATATTGAGCTTGGCATAGATTTGAATACTTGCAAATTGAGTTGTATTTGAATCAAATAACTAATGTATCAGTTTAACCATTGTTACAACTAAATCTCTTAACCGAGTGGACTTAACAATCTTTTGTATTTCAATATGACATTCAAGGAATGTTAATTGTTTTCTTGTTGACCCCATAGTGAATGCTGGTCAAAGAAGAACTATTAGTGATAAATCTTCTAACAAGGTCACACCTTACAGTGTGTTTTGTAACCTTTAATAGGCCTGGCTCCTAACCGAGCTGACTTCAAAAGAGTGAAATATTTTGGGTTACCAGTCCCAGGTGGTTTTTCCCTTAGCAGGGTTTCCATGTTAAATCTCTGTTTTATGTGTTACTTGTTTGGATTGGATTACTATCATACTTTACATATTTCATATTTGATTAATCGGCAAACATAGTTTTGGAAATTACTGGTATTCGGTAAATGAAAAGAAAAGATAGTTATCTTATCTTACCGAGTTAATTATTTTGTTGATTTTTTTTGAAAAAGTACATCTGAGAGTTTGAGACTGTAGAATAACTGATTTAACAGATTCACCCCCTCTCAGTTATCTAACATATATCTCTTGTTTTATATGAATTTAAGTTTCTTCCTTTTGCTAGTTTTTAATTTGCATGAGAATTTATTTCCTTCTTTATATAATATATTTTATATTTCCTCCCTTATTTAGTGTTGTTTATAATAATATCTATGTTTTATTAGTAAACATATTAGTAAAATAAATAGTCTTAATCTCTAAGTTAAACTTCATTAGTTTTCTATATATGGTTTATTAAATAAGCCCCTAACAACATATGTTTAATTCTCAAAATTTTAAAAGGTTTCCATTGTAAATGTCTATAGTGTATGGTGTAGCTATAATTTTTTTAATCTTATGTTTTCAATTTATGTTGGTTCATTTTTATTCTTTTTTATTTTAAGGTAGAAGCTCTCAATATTCATTCAATATTTCATATGTTAGTAAATAATGTTTGATAGAATTTTTTTTTGTTTAGACATGCAAATATTGAAAACTTTAAATTATTTAATAATTGTTAACTGGTAGTGGTCCAAGTCTAATTTATGTATTACTTGAAAAATAGAAATACTTTTTTTGACTTCTTAAATATTTTATGATAAAAAAAATATCATTAATATCTTTGTACCTTAGTATAATGTATCTTCATTATATATCATTCTTAGTATTTACCAAAATATTTGTTAAGTGATACAATAATCTGTTTGATTTTTAGTGTTGTAGAATATTTCTCTAATTCATTTTATTATTGCATTGAATATTTATAAATTATCTATTTATTATTATTTAATATTTTATAAAAATATGACATCATATATCTTAAATGTATTTCTTTAGAAATGCTAATTGCAATAATCTAATGTTTTGAATGAAACATCATTGAGATTAAAAAGTGAATTTGATTAAAAGGGAAATGGTCACGAGAATGTATTTTTCTAAGGATGTAATGTGATTAATAATCAAGACAAACGTGGGAAAAATTAATTTTAATTAGACCTTTTAAGAGTCATCTAAAATAATTAGACCTTTTTCCATAAGTACAACTATTTTTTTCCAAATAACTTTTTCCATAAATACAACATTATGGAAAAAGTTATTTTTTCTAGTACCTAGAGTTAATGATGACTCCTCAACATCTCCAAAAATATCTATAAGACAAAAAAAACTTTTTCAAGAGAGAGAATTCTAATAATAGTTTATTGATTATGAATGCTTCAGTAAATTATTCAAAACATATAATGCTATGCTATTTTTTATTACTTTGTAAGGCGATATATAAAACTAGGTAGGATGTTGACATGTATCTTAGTCTATATTATGAAACAACCATTTCAAAAAATTATTAAATATCCTAGGTAATTAAAAATAAATAAAAGTCATTTTTTAATCTAAAAACTAAGAATTTTAGAGTAACACCTAAGACCTCAGTAAACTTAATTCATGTCAATAAATCATGGGTACAAATGCTTATGAAAACCAACAACCAAGAGTACTCTGAATATGATTTGAGAAAGAATTTATGTGGAAAATTATACATCAGTGTAAAAATCTTAGATTGAATCTGTTAATAGAGAGAATGTGTGATCAAATAATATACTATAATGTTGTACTTTAAATTATTAGACAAAACATATTTAATCCATTCTTAAACAAAATTAAGGTATTCTTGAAGCCCACTAAAATATATTTCTAAGCAATTTTATAAAAGAATAAAAGATTTCGAAATAGAATTTTTTAATGTGCGCATGATAAAATATTGTTGATTATTGTCTAGAAAATATGTTCATCAATAAATTATAGGAAAGACAGTACAATAGATATGAGAAACACTATAAATTAGTCAATTAAACTATTTTCCTATAAAGAATTTGAGATTTTTCATCATTTCTTAATTTTCACAAGCATGTATTTAAATTAGACTAATAGAGTTTAAATAATGTTTTTTGAAAAGAAAATGAAGAAAATCATACAGATAAATATAATATTATACAAAGTCTATAATAGTAAGTTAGCATGAGTAGTGATTAATGTAGAAATTAGGTAGAATAATTCTGAAATCAATTTGAAACAATTGCTTATCCTTTTAGAAATAAATAAATAAAAAATGTGCATTTTCTCACAATTTTTAAATGCTTATAAATCTGTACCAAATATAATTTGATTATTCCACACATTTATAAATGAGGTAGCGAGTGGATTTAGATGAAACAAAAATATTACTAGACTAATATGGATAAAATTATATCATCAAATGAAGGTCAAGGATAGGATACAATGTCTAAGAAGAGATTTTATATTTTATAGTATTTTATTTTACATATATCTAAACTTTAAATTTTGTAATGGAAAGGCTAATTTTAATAATCTCATTTTTGGAAGGAACAAGTATGCAATTTTATCAATAATTTAGATCAAGGAGGGAAAAAATAATTTGTATTAGATTTGTATGAAACATCATAATTATTAGAATGGAGTAAAAAAATATTAAGGAATTTATTTACTCATCTCATCTGAAAATTAAAAGCTATTGAATTAAACACCTAAATGAATTATCTCATAGAAAGTTTTATTGTCAAGATAGTGATGAATACCACATTTTTTCTTCTATTGTAAACGAGCTCAAATGGTAATCCCATGTGCAAAAGAAACAATTAAGTGTAATTTGCGAATTGTTTGAGAAAGCATCCAAGTGGAAAAATGCATATTGACCTAAAAATATTAGATTAAATCTTCCAATGGAGAGTATGCGTGATTAAATAATGTAATATAATATTTAGTTTTTAGTTATTAGCAACAACATATTTAATGGATTCCGAAATAACATTTATCAAATTATCAAAATTAAAAAATATATGTTGTTAGTCAAAGTTTCTAAGGAATTGAAGAAGTTTTGGAAATAGAATTTTTTTTATGTCCTATTAGATTGTCTAATATTCTTGACTATTTTCTAGCAAATATTTACAAAAATAATTACAAAAGAGAGGGAAAGAGAGAGAGTAAATTAGATGTGAAATATGCTATACAATTCAATGAATTAAATATTATCCTAAGCACTACAAATTTGAAGTGTTGATGTTTCCTTAAAAAAGATATGGAAGTTATCATTGACTCTTAATTTCCACGAGATTAGATCGTGATATAGCCCCTACCGTTTGGATTTTGGAATACCAAATGCCAATTCCGATTAATTCTAGAAGATACTACAATTATGGAAGATACAAATCCTGAAAATGATTTTTGGAATATGGGCTAACCCGTTTGGTTCACCCGGAAGATGACTAAGAAGATGCATAATGAATTTTAATTCTTTATTTTAATTTCTTTAAATATGATGTGTATATGTTTGTATATATACACATGCACACATGTGTAAATATATACATACACACATGTGTATATATGTGTATATATACACATGTATACATATGCACACATATGTATATATACACACATACACACATGTGTGTATATATACACATACATGTGTGTATACACACACAGATATGTGTGTGTGTGTGTGTGTCTATATATATATATATATATATATATATATATAATATGTGTGTGTGTATATATACACACACATATTATACACACATACATATGTGTATATACACACATGTGTGTATATACATATATACATATTTGTATATATATACACATATACATGTGTGTGTATATATATACACATATGTATACACACATGTATAAATACACACATGCATATATATATATATATATATCCTTATAGCAATATAATATACATCCTTATAGTCACGGATCCCACGAAATATTAAATTTAATTTTATAAAAATATGAATTGGAATTCAAAATTCCAATTCCACCTATTCGAGTGGAAGATGAAATGCCCATTTTGGGGGCAAAATTGGAATTTCAAAATTCCAATTCCATTTTTTCGGATGGACACAAACATGGAATTGACATTATTAGGAAATCTAATTCCGGAATATCCAGTCTAATTCCAGCACCCAAATGGGCCCTATATGTATATGTTAGAAAGAATAGTGCTCAAGGCAATTTGAAATGATCCTTTAAGAAATGAGTGTGGTCTCATGAATTTTAAGTTCTTACAAAAATATATCAAATATAATTTAATTATTGCACACATTTATAAAAGAACTACTAAGTAAATAGATGAATAAAATGAACAATAGAATACTTCTAATATGGGTATATTTATTTTAGTAAATAGAGTTTAAGAAATTGAGATAATGTCCAAGGATGAATTCTTCTTGCTTACCAAATTGGAAATTAAGTAATGCTACTAAAAATGGTCTTTCTTGCCATTTTAGTATGTGGTAGATATTCTTCCTACATAGTATAGGAATTTCAATTCTAATAACAAATTTATAGAGCTCTTCAATTTTAAGAAGTGTGATTATTCATTTGGAACTAAGAAAGGGTCACATGGTGCATTAATCTTAATTAAATAAATATAATAGTAAATTAATAGATACAAAACTACTGCATTATAGATAGATACTTCAGTTACATAGTCATTGGTGTAAAGAATAATTTGAAATATAATAGTTCAGTCACATAATCATTGGTGTAAAGAATAATTTGAAACTATTGTTTATTTTTTAGGAAAAGAAACTTAAAAAAATGAGTGTAGTCTTATGAATTCTAAGTGCTTACAAATATGTATAAGAAATAATTTTAGTTATTTCGCAAATTTATAAAAGAAATAATAAGCTGATAGATACATTGAAAAATCGATAGATTAAACCATGCATAATTTTTTTTCCTATATGGAAGTTCAAGTCAAAGAAACGAGATAATGCCTTAAGGAACAATCCCTCTTCTTTACAAACTTAGAAACTAAGAAATGCACTTAGAAAAGGTATGTCTTGCCATTTTTCATTTAATATCCCGGAAGATAACTACATTTCTAAAATATTCTACGTAAATTTCACTTACTAATCTTAATGAATTAAATACCTTTTAAACGATTGAAACACTGTCAAGAATCTAACAATATATGACATTATGTAATCTTAATAAATACAACAGTACTGCATTGCATTAAATCGATATTTCAGATACATAAACCACAGTAAGTCGGTATGAAATGACAAAAGAAAATACACACAAGAAGCTTTTGCGGACATAAGATTGAATTGTGATGTTTCTTCAAGGTTTACATTCACGAGATAAACGGTAAAATGAGATAAAATCTACACTGCGATTGTTTCATTGTACGCTACTGGCATAACAAAGATGAACATGAGATTAAACAGTCATCATTTTTCTTCCTCGGCGGGCTTCTCTAATTTCTCCTTCTTCTCAGCGGGCTTCTCTATCGGTACACCGCTGTGGGGAATGATCACGCGTGTCAAAATTTTGCTGATGTCCTCATCGTCCCTTATTACCAAAGCAATATGCCGAGGAGTTATCCTCTTCTTCTTCATATTTCTCGCCTTATACCCGGCCATAAACAACACCTGAACACCCACAAAATTGAATCAGTTAATGTTAACTTTAAATGCACACAGAAAAGGTCAGACTGAGAAAGGCCATTAAAATACGGCTGCTCTTAAACAAGAAACAAATCGAGTCTGGAAAAATAGTTTAAGAATCAACCCTTAATGTGTACCGTTTAAAACCAACCGTAAAAATACCTCTGCGGCGACGTACTCCATGACGGCGGCCATATATACGGGAGCGGTTTCTCCCACCCGCTTTGCATATCTGCCCTTCCTCAAATACCTTCCAATTCTCCCAACGGGAAATACTAAGTCGGCCCGGACACTCTTGGACTTCCTCCTCTGTCTTCTTCTATGGCTACTTTCTCCCACCTCCCATCGCCCACGGCTACTTTCTCCAACCTCCATTTTTTTCAATATGCTTATGCTTTTATCTGATACAAATTTTGATAGAGATAGTGGCTCAATTTATAGTAAACGAGGAAGCCTATGGTCGATTTGTGGGTCGCTACTCTGACCAATAATATCTTATCTCACATTCTAGTTTCTGTTTCCTTATCTCTTATTCTTAGATACCAAAATGGAATAATATCCTGTCTAGATATAGAAATTCTATTTCTCACCACTAGACCTTCTTCCTCCCATTGACGACTCGCTTTCTAAATCTGCTGAGGATTGTCATTCAAACAAGTTGCAATGTGAGTGAGCGAGGTTTGATTTGATTGATACTAATTTGAGCAAGCGTGAGAAGGAATTCGACTTAGGTTTCCCTAAAATTTCTAAAGAATAGAATGTTTTTGATATTAAAAGTAGTTAAATTTAGGGGGCTTGCATATATACAGTCACAGTAGAATATTAGACGAAAAGCATCTGAAAGCAGGAAGACAGCAAAGGAACAACCACCTACAGCTTTCCTCTATAAAAAACCATAGACATAATATAAAACAAAAAAAACTTAAACCACTTAGGGCTAAGGCAAGTTCATCAAAGTATTAAAGTTAAGTTTTAAACTGCCACGTAAGGCAATAATAGTCTAAGATAAACCAGCTGTAAATAGTATTGAAAATATAAGTACTAAGGCCCCCTTGGCCACCTATGATGCCAAAAAAATCAGAGAAAGCCCCATGGCTATTTGTCATAACCCGACTTGTTAGACTTCTGATATGTAGGACATATTAGCGGCATTATTTGACTTTTTGTTGACTTGGTTAGGTACTTTTCGATCCAAGCCGTTATGATTGACTTTAGACATGTAGTCATTTTGTATGATTGATTACAACTTATTTGATCTCATGTTATGATGTTATCATAAATTTTATGATGATGATTTACTATTAAATATTTTATATCCAAATTATGAATTATAACTTTGCAATGGAAATGATGCAATTTGAATTTGATTATGTTTTTTTGGACTAATCTACTGATGAAATCTTGAGTGATTTGAGATGTTTTACAGGTAGTATCGAAGGCGAGGGTGTGGTTGGGGTAGAGGATGCTTCTCATGTGTGATTAAATAAATTTAATTTATAGAAAATAATATATGTTGCGTTATGTTCAATGAATATTTAAAATGGTATGTTTTGTTTATATTGAAGAAAAAAAAAGATATATATTTTGTTTATTAGCAATCTCGTAGTATAAGTAATGAAGTATTGACTGTTATCGACTACCATGAAAGATTTTACCACCTGGTTAAGTATGCACCTCAGTATCAGTAGGATGAGTGGTTTAGAACTTGAAAATTCATTCTTGGGTTATGCCCTAAGATAGGATAGAAGTTGACATGCATGCGCCTGAGACTATGGACTTTTCATTTTGGAAGGCCTTGAGGCAAGAGCAAAAATTTGCAACAGGTGTTTTCAGTGAGAGTAAATCATAGGACTAGTGCTCCTCGAGGATTTAAGAGAAATTTTCAAGATAACAAATCGAAGGACACTAGAAGGTAACAAGTACAAAATATGAGGGGTAGAGGTTGAGGTAATGTAGGAAGGAACAACAATAGTGCACATAATCAAAATAAATGCAATAAAAGGAATGGTATCATGGGGATTAAGTCAGATGGTAAATAGGGACCATGAGATGGTTGCTTCACTTGTGGAGGTGACCACTATGCTAGTGCTTGTCCTCAATGATCAGCCCATAGAGATGGGAGGGAACCTCAGATTTAGAACCATATTCATGCAGCCATGGATCATCATCAGGATGAATTTCAAGCTACACCTATTCAGTTGGCGGTAAGCTCTTTGGACATGATATTTCTATTTTGATTGATACTAGAGAAACTTAATTTTTTATAGATCCTAGAGTTATTTCAAGGCTTCCAGATAGAGAAGGTTATATGTTAGAACCTTGGATGATAGAATATGGAAATAAGGTAGAGTGAAAGGTTGAGCAAATGTTTAGCTTGTAGTGAGATTACACTTCCTAATTTTTAGACGTACAAGTAAACATGTATGTTACACCTTTAGGTTCCTATGATGTCATTTTGGGCATCAATTGGCTAACATAACACAAGGCTATAGTGAAATGTAATGAAAAATATTTTGAATGCCTTGATGATACATGAAATCCTACAGTACTTTTTTGTGTGAAATATCTTTTGAGCTTCAACAGATTTCTCCCATGCAATTAAAAAAGGCAAAGAGGAAGGGGTGTATGATGTATGTGGCTTATTTCAAGGATCTGAATACTCCTCCTAGCTTAGAAGATTTCCGTATTTTATGGAGTTCAAGGATGGTTCTCTTGAGGAATTACCTAAGTTACCTCCAAAGAGAGTTTGATTTCTCATTGATGTGATGCTTGGAACAGAGCCTCAATCTAAAGTTCCATATCATATGACCACCACTAAAATGTAGGAGTTAAAGATGCAGTTGTAAGAACTCATGGATAAAGGGGTTCATTCGCCCTAGTGTATCACCATAGGGAGCTCTAGTGATCTTTATGAAGAAGAAGGATGGTACCTTACGATTGTGCATAGACTACAAAATGCTCAATAAGGTAACCATCAAGAACATATATCCTCTTCCACGAATAGATGAACTATTCGATCAAATAATGGGAGCAACTATGTTCTCCAAAATTGATTTGAGATCTGGGTATCATCAACTCTAGATCAAAGAGGAGGACATATCTAAAACAACTTTTTAGACGAGTTATGGACATTATGAGTTTTTTGTCTTACCTTTTGGGTTGACTAATGCTCCAACATCATTTATGAATTTGATGACTAGTGTGTTCACATATTTTCTGGATAAGTTTGTAGAGATATTCATTAATGAAATTTTGATCTATACCAAGAACACGTAGGAACATTGTGGATAGCTCTATAATGTTTGAGACACATGAAGTTATAGTATGAGAAGCCATCGAAGTATTATTTCTACAAGAAAGAGATTCACTATTTAGGTCATATCATTTTTGTAGATGGAATTGTTGTAGATCCTATAAAGATTAAAGCTATTCTTGAGTGGCCAACTCCTAAGAATATGAGTGAATTTAGAAGCTTCATGGGACTTGTAGGTTATTACAAGAAATTTGTGTAGGGATTCTCTGAGATAGAAACACTTATTACATCTCTTTAGAGGAAAGGAAAAAGATACGAGTGGACTAACATGTATGAGAGAGAGCATTCTAGTTGTTGAAACAAAAACTCACATACACTCCTATCTTGATCATACTAGATCCTAGTGGACACTTTAACAGTTGTCACTAATGCTTTAGGTGAAGTTCTTGGTGGTGTGCTTATGAAAGATGGTAAGGTAGTGACTTATGAGTCATGAAAATTGAAGCATTACAAGGTTATCTATGCACCTCATGATATATAATTGGATAAAATTATTCATGCAATGTGGAGACATTACCTTTTGGGTAAGCCATTTGACTTGAAGACAGATCACATAGGACTTAGGTATACCTTCACACAACCTAATCTCAATGCTAGACAAAGATGTTGGTTGGAGTTTCTAAGTGAGTATAACTTGGACATTGAGTACATTAAAGGGAAAGAGAACATAGTAGCTAATACTCTAAGAAGAAGAAGACACATATCTTCTATTTCTACTTCTAGGACTTGATTGAGAGAGAATGTGCTAGTACAAAATCTTTCAGGTGATGACCATTATGAGATGGTCAATTCATCTTTTCCTTCAAATCCATTAGATCACCACTTTTGATAGATACACTTTTGAGGATGATGGTATCATGAGATACCAAGATAGGATGTATGTTCCTGACTGAGGAGGGTTGGGGAATTTGGTTTTAGAAGAGATGCATTGTACTCCATTTTCAGGACATTCAGGGGTAATCAAGATGATTCTTGATTTGAGGCTGTTGTAGTGTTTTTGCTAGGGCTAAAGTGAGATGTGATAACTTTTTGTAGTCTAGTGTTTAGACTATCAATAAGTCAAGGATGAACATGTCCATGCAAGAGGACTTTTTTACCCACATGATATACAAGAGTATAAATGACAAGTCATCAGTATGGATTTTATCCAAGGTTTACCCATGACATGAGGTAAACTTGATGTAATCTTGGTTGTAGTTAATTTAAATACATTTTAATCCTTTTATTAATTGATGAATAGTTCATTATAAGACAAACTACTAACAATGTGACAAGAGATAGTTTTAAGAATGTAACTTAATGTAAGTTGACCAACATTGTAATCAATGACATGAATTCAAAGTCAGTCCTCTATGATCGACTAATCTAGGGGATTTTGTGACAGAGAGAAGATGTGTAATTTTGGAAGAAACACAAGAATAAATCAACACCAACTGTTAAACTCCACTTTCCATGTTCAAAAGAGTTTCCCATGTATGAATTAGACTGAGAATGGTTGCTAAGTGTATGTTAATCTATAGTACACTATTGGTTGGAGGAATCGACATAAAATTAATGGTGAGTTAACTATTTCTCTTTTACTATGGCCCCTGGCTTCAACTTTAATTCTACATTGAAGGTGAAAGATAAGGAGTTACACACGAATTTGTAGAGAACACACAAAGAAGTGATATTTAAAGGAG
Source organism: Chamaecyparis obtusa (assembly GCA_027943335.1). Lineage (NCBI taxonomy): Eukaryota > Viridiplantae > Streptophyta > Pinopsida > Cupressales > Cupressaceae > Chamaecyparis > Chamaecyparis obtusa. The sequence goes on along the minus strand of BSBK01006927.1, from coordinate 5,488 downwards.
AACAAAACACCATATAGAAAATGACACGCAAGTAGATCTAAGAGGAAGGTGAGATGAGAAAATAGTAAAGGACAAGCCGAGACAAGCCGATCAATAGAACAACAGGAGATCTGGTGGAACACAGGACATGACAGAAGAAAATCATAAACTCTTGAAGGATATTATTATTGGGTATTTTTCCTTATCAGACATTTTAGTTTTAAGAAATGTATTGATGAACAACTGATCATTCTTATGAGCCGCAACCTAGTAAAAAATAAGTATGAGAAATTAAATTTTTGATTGATACTATTGATTAAATCACATTTATGTGGAAAACCTTATTTATTTCTGTAATAAATTATCAAAAGTAAGAGTTTAAGTTTTGCGACTTGATTCAAAAATTATAGTTAACATTCTTAGATCCCGATTGTTATTTTCATGTCTGTGCAAATAGAGTTAATTATGGTTTTTGATAACCATCACCTTGGAAATTTTCTTTATACCTAGTTGACTGTTATTTGCCCTAGGAATTTTCATTGGATCTTTCTTTTGGAAATTAGGGTGTTGTTTCATTCTTTCAGGTGATGAAGGTCAATATTGATCTATACCTTTCTTTTTTATTTATTTCCTCTCTACATTTATTTTACCTGCCAGTAGAAATTGGTTATTAAATGCTTAGACCTAAGATGTGGAAACACATAATTGATTTTGTGTTGGTTATTTTCATTCTCTCTGCCATATCTATGTTAGTTTTACTTTTATGTATGAGAAAAGTAGTTAGTTCATAGCTTGCACCAGATTCCTTTCTGATCCATCAGTAGCAAGTTGATAGATTAATTGAGTAGGGTTGGTGTTCTCTTTATTTCAGGATGAACCCTGTGGGACCTAACCACTCTGTAGTTGGCGAAAAAAATATTGGATGATTTTTCCATCTTGAGATTTGCAGATGGATAGATGTCTGATGGCATAGGAGACCAGAGCATGTGATGGATGATGGATAGTCTGATGGCATGATTTGTATTGATATCTTGTATCATATCAATCTTTTGGTCTTCTACTCTATTGTTTTGTGTACCTATGATGTATGATGTATGAGAATATGGTCAACACCTTATGTATTATTTTCTTATGTTTAATCTAGATGATTTATGTACTAATCAATAGTATGGTCAATTTCCTATTATGTATTTCGATGTTGATTGACAATATTTTTAGATTATTGTAATTTTTTAATTGATGGAAATGGAAAAGATTATGTGGAATAGTCTTAGTAATTTAGTAGAATTTGATTATATATTGACTTTCTGAGTTTTTCTGTTGTAGATCTTATGCGTCTCTTGTGAGTTGGAAACAACCTTTACATACTTTAAATTGTATTATTTATATCATCTTAGTTAGATGTGTTGTAGCTTTTTCTTGTAGACTACTATATGGAAAATAATTCCTCTGACTCTTTGTAACCCAACTCCCAATCTTCCAGGAAAAGAAAAACTTGTTGAGGATAAGGATCCTCCTTCACTTTGAGCTCCATAAAATCAGGCGGGTGTACCTTCTTGATTTACTAATTCCCAGTAAACCTTATAATGGATATGTGTCTTGTTAACATAGATTTTAAACATTCAACATATACAATATGTAAATACAAGATTTGAATTGATTGTATGATTTTTTTTCTTATGACTAGTGCTAAAATCCAAGGGCATAGAGTCTAGATGAATATGCATCCACTAAAACATATCAATGAAAAGATTTCAAAACCCATGAAAAACATCCATGCCTTACATAGAAACCTCCATAGTTTATCAGATTCATAAACCTCCCTAAAACCCTCTGAAACAAGTTTAGGTCTTATTACTTTCCTTGAAAGCAGCCTACACTATTGCACAATCTACCTTATAGATTGATGAATAAAAAATACCTTACAATCCCAATTCATAAGAAATCAAATAAGACTCATAAAGACAATAAAATACTAAAAGGGGCCTAAAATAACACTTCCATTAATCCATCAAGCTTCAATACAGTAAAAATAATTGAGTACCTTCAAACAATGGCAAAAAGTCTTAGAGCAGGGCTGTATGATTTCTATCTCAATTTTCCAGCCAATTTTTTCAACAAGGAAAGAACACCTCTAAAAGATATTGGGAATCCTTTTATAGAATAAGGATTGCATCAAGCTTCAGACCATTTAGGGAGAAATAAAATCTAAACCACCACAACAATTGGTGAAAATAGAGTTATTACAAAAGAGATATCCAGTTAGCCTGGAGGTATCAGATCAACTATGATTTATATTTTATGCAAAACCCTAATAGGAAAATCACAGGACAGTTAATGTTTCATTCAATGGACTCTTACCCTTAACCTCAAACAATTCCAAAATCATCTCACCCACCTCTTTGTGGCATGGGATCCTTCTAGAAGAGTGTCTCTTTAGTATCAGATTTAACAACAAACAAATAAAATCTGATCTGATCAACTGCCATAACGTTTATTCATCAATTCTTCATCTACAACTTTGTCCTTTTTTTATCTTTGCAAAAAATAAATCAGATTAGACCAAGAACCCAATCTGCATGTAGGTCGCTAACTCCATCAATCTATCATCAATTTTAAATCACCAACCCTACATGAAAAAACTTCATCAAAAATTCAAAATTGAGACCCTAACGGGTAGAAACCTGATTATTTTGCAGCATGAAATAAAATTTAAAACATAGTCATCGATCCAAAACCCTTCCGACACATCGTGTAATTGACAAAAGGTCAACAAACCAATGACCTCCACATCACACAACAAGGAAAATTAAAATTACCAATAAAAAAGAAACAATTAACTCCACATGTCACTCAGGTCCCACCTTTTTTCTTCTTTATTGAACTGGACATGCATCGCTCAGGCGTGATCTTGTGAAGTGTATATTTCTTGCAAGTTTTGATCATGGGATTATTCCCATAGTCCTAATCAAAACTGATCTTCCTTTAATTTAACTACCTTTCAAACCCACAGTGCATGATGTCATGTGGACAGGTGTCATATAGGCGTGATCTCTAATCATTCAACAATGAGGAACTTTTCATCCTGAGATTGCCCCAACCATCAAATCAAACTAGATCTGACCTTACTTTTTCACCTTTAAGCCTGAGAAATATGACATCATCTGGGACATGCATTGGAAAGGCATGTTCCCTTGATCAGTAACTAACTTGTAAACTCTTCATTGAGGCATTACGTCTGTCATTAGATTAAACTTTCTCATGTCTCCCTTTATTTTCTTTAAAACTGGCTACGTGATGTCATCTTGGACACGCGACAGCAAGGCATGATGCCTTGATCATTATTCAACAAGAAACTTCACATCAAGGCAATACGCTTACCATCTGATCAAAGATGATCTGAATGCACTTTATCTTCTCTTCAAACTAGACCCATGATCTTAGGGAGGACACGCATCAACTAGACATGATCCCACGATGACTTTAATAGGTATGCAAATTTGGTTCAAGGCATCACATGCACCTTTTGGATCACCTTTAGTCTGCCTGACATCTATCTTTTACTTTAGCATCATCCAGGTCCCACCATCTACAACATGTCCACAGGCATGATCCCGTGAAGTGTAAATTCTTTTCATCTTTTGTTCATAGGATCTTTCTTTCTTTTAACATATCATGATACATTATGCTTGGGAAATATTTATTTATGGGTCCTTCTAGGAAAAATACTTAATATACTTGGCCCCTTCTATGACAACTTAAAGCACACACTTTAAAACCACTTAAGTGACCCCAAAAGGTAATGAAGAAATATAAACTGAGGGAGCCTTTGGTTTAAAACAAAGCAAAAACAATTAGGGCATGGACCAAATAAAACCTAAGGTTTAATGTGAGGAAGATTTCAAACATAATTTAATGCAGAGAGCTAGACTTGAAGGTGTGAAAGATTTTCAAAAACCAACAGATACCTCCCAAGGAAAAATTCAAAACTAGAACCAAGGACAAGAACCGGAAAACTTTGGACCAACAAGATGATAATTATTTACATATGATGACATTACTTATGTTTTGATTTTACTAACCCCATACTTGCATGTGTATGGTTGGCATGTATGTTTTATATTTCTTTTTGATGTTCCTAATGAGGTTGAGAGACAGAGTCAAACTTTGGACCAACAAGATGATAATTATTTACATATGATGACATTACTTATGTTTTGATTTTTACTAACCCCATACTTGCATGTGTATGGTTGGCATGTATGTTTTATATTTCTTTTTGATGTTCCTAATGAGGTTGAGAGACAGAGTCATGGTTACTTTTTTGCTAGATCCACAAGATCGATCAATCCCTATCATTGTCTCTTATATATATATATATATATATATATATATATATATATATAATATATATATATATATATATATATATATATATATATATATATATATATATATATATATATATATATGTTTGTACATGCTCATCTTTTATACAAGATTTCAGGTACCAGACACCGAATTCCCTGAATTGTTAGGATGAGTGTGCCCTATCACAATATCTCAAAGGTAAGAGAGGGGAGATAGTATCCATGTCTAAATCCCAACTTAAGCCAATTATTGTCCTCAAATAGTGGACAAATATCTTATCTGGTACCCTCCAAATTTGTCAAGGTGATGTCAGTTGTGAACCTTTTCTTTGAGCTTGATTATTACTTTATGAGTTTGGTCATTTTTTTCTTCATGTTTGTTTGTTGGTTGTCTTGATGTGAATTTTGTTTTATTAATACATTAAAGATTTAATTAAGAATAATTATGAGATTAAAATAATTAAATTTTATGGATATGAAAATATTAAATATATAGATATTTAATTAACAGAAATTAATTAAATATCATTGATTATTTATAAGACTTTATTAAAAGTCTAATTATGAAAATAAATGTTTAATTAAATATTAAATCAAAATTAAATGTTCAAATAATATAAATTGATATTATTTATCAAGTTGTTTATCAAGTGGTGCTAAAGATATTAACTATAATTAAATATAAGCATGTGATTATATGCACACCAGTTTAAAGGGATTTATTTAATAGTTTTAAATTAAAAGGTTGAGTTAAGAGACTTAATCTAGAAAAATTAGTTATAATTCCTTATAATAAATTAATGAAGTGATATTTAATTATCAATTTGCATATTATTAATAGGCTAAAAATATTAAATAATTAATTAAATATTATTATGCAATTAAAATTGCACACTCAATTAATAAATTGAGTGATTTGCATGAATTGAAATTATTAATTAAATAAATAATTCTTTTAAATAAAAGATTTATGTAAACGAGGTATGAGTTGAGTTCCGATTTTTGTGATTTTGACTTAACTATTTTATTTTTTTTAACAATTGAGTTCTAATTCTTGATTGTGAGTCACATGTTTAAATTTTAGTTTATTGAGTTTTCTTTATTAGAGGCCTTTTTGGCCATTATTCTGGACATACGTT